>JAUZNJ010092714.1:0-20026 GCA_034780135.1 Jordanella pulchra
TACTGCATGCAGCATATTACTGCATGCAGCATATTACTGCATGCAGCATATTACTTTCACAAAACAATGAGATGCAGACAGTGCAGCTAAGTGCAGCGTATCATTCTCCCCTCATGGAAAAAAAGAAAAACCTGACAAACCCTCTAAGAATCACCTCTCACTGCCTCATCCAGTATACACACCGTCCTACAGCCTTTATTGCTGCCTTTTCCTTTTCTTTAAAAATAGTTCCCATCAGGTTTTTAATAGGGGCTGTAAAAATTCTGTATCTGTTTGGGTCTAAGCGACGCTGCACAGACTCATTAAGTGGGGCTTTGCTTTATAGCTGCGCCAGTTGTTTTGGTTTTTTTTTGTTTTATTTTTAAAATATTAATTCATGATCGATCCCTTTAAAATGTGGGAAATTGTTTCAATTTGTGTGGAACAGAGACAGAAGTGGGGGGAAAAAAAAAATCTGCCTAGATTCTGCAGTCGTATGTAAAGTGACCAAAACTGCAAATTGCAATTAATGATCTTGTCCTGATTCATGTTCCGGTGATAAAGATCAGAAGATATTTGGCCTAAAATACTAAGCAGTTAATCAGCCATCATCCTAGAGTCATTTAGTTCCTTTTATTTACACAATACACAACACATGTCTTCCTAAAGCACTGGCCAGTCAATGCAAGTTTTCTGTCTAAGGAAACCCATGAGGTTTTATTGACTCATTCATTAGCATTTAGCCTGAAGTACAGGGTTCCTCCTGCTCTCCTTTAAAGAGCTCACCATCCTCTAAATTACATAACTTTACTACAATAATATGGGATTGGATGGTAAACAGAGCTCTGAGTGCAGGCTTCACAGCTACCATGTAATATGATCTCTGAAGGAGGAGCATGAGACGGCTGATTACATGAAGACCAGGGAGCTGTCCTTGCCTGTTTTACTGTGAAATGAAACCTACTGATCGTGGAACTCAGTTCTTTATTGGCAGCCTCTCAGATTCCTGTCAGTCCAAGATGTAATAAATGATGCACATAGAGCCTCTGAGTCATAACAAACTAAATGCATACACAAAGTTAAAGTCTTAAAAAAAACACAAAAGAACAAAAATAACAGTTTTTTTTTTTTGCTTTCTAGATTTTTTTCTTAAAATGCAGTTGTGATGTGAATCAAACATCTGCATCAAGCAGACCTCTTGCTGCATGGCTCACACTGTGGTAAAGTTTGTATTTCATTGGTCTACACTCCAGATGCTTTGCCCTATCTGCACTAAATAAGCAGCTTGCTTGGGAAACCATCCATTGCTCTGAGCCACGAGAAGTTGGCATGCATCTGGATCCCAGCGAACAGGCAGGTCAGCGCGAGTCTCCCGGCGTTATCCAGAGCCGAGACAGAGCGCAGCCCTCTGTTAACGAATAATAGAGATAAGAAAAACCTGTTGCTGCATTCTTGTTGTTCCATAAAAGCTTACCGCTGTGTTGATATTAGGATTCCTAATCGCACCCTGACTCCCCCACTGAAAGTGAAAAGATGACAACTTGGCAGTAATGCAGTCAATTAAAACAGGTGTAAACATGTTTGATTTGCATTTAAGGCTCTCAATTAAATCTCATCCATTCACTTCCATCTCTGAGCCATTGTTGGATACTGCTGTGAATTCTGTCGTAAAAAAAACGGCTGAACCAGAAAGATCCAGTTCAGTTGAATAGATTTTCAGAATTGGAGGTTTCCCTCATCAACCGGAGCCGTCTACTAATGTAGTAGCTTATTTATGATGCACACAATCACTGGCGGTTTATCCAATAAATCTAGCTGGACTCAGTTTGAGCACTTTGGCCTTTAGAACAGTCTAATAATCCATGTGATCTAAAGTTGGCAGGATCACAATCCAGATATTTAGATCACAAATGTTCTTTCTCTGCCCTCAGTTTACTCTCTTATCTTATTGGGTGTATTGGTGCCTCTCCCTCCATTGTTAACATTTTGTTCTATTTGTTAATGTTTACTTTTGTTTAAATCCAGACTTTTGTAACATTTGTTATCATTGTCATTGTTATCATCAGCTTGCCATACTCCGCCATCCTCTCACATATAACCTAACTTTTGTATGTGATTTAATGTCACCTTTTAGTTGTTTCTCAACCATGTAGCTAGTAACTGAAATTAAAAATATAGTAAAGAGATTTTTCAAGAGGACATATGACGGGTCACAGAATATGGTGCAAGAGTGGACATTTTCCACCAGAAAAAAGGACAACTGAAGATGACGTGTAACGCAGAGTTATACCCGTCTCTCCTGCTGCAACTGGTGTTTTAAAACTTTACAGATGAAACTATTTAAAGAGGTAAAAACGGATCATTTTGGTGGGATAGCAAAGTAAAAAGTAACAAAACTTTCTGTTTATGCGTCCTGCTTTGACTGCTGCCTTATTATCTCTCTAACCATGCTATCATCTTCCACTGACATTAACAAGAGGTTTTATTCTGGGTATTTACACTCGGATGATTCTCTATAAAATCCCATTTGATCAGCGTATCATAACCCGAGATGATCTGACCTGTTGCAACGGCTCAAAAACGCCCCTGTCTTTGCGATGTGAAATGAGAGCAAATATGATTGGGATGCAGATATCAGCTGCTAAGTTTCTATTTGGCTGAAATGAAACCTGTGCCTGGAGTCTCTGGAGGGATCGCAGGGAAAGAGGCGAGTCATTAAACCTTTGGTTGGAGTGAGAAACAGGATGAGTGTGTTCCCTGCTGCTCTAACTTTTAGCTGCTGTGTCGCCTCATCTAGAACGTAGAGATGGATCATCTCTCTGGTGATATTAGATCTTCTAAACCCTACAGAATGGTTTTATTTGAATTTATTTACAGACAAAAGAACTTAAAACATCCTGTTGTTAGGTTTAGACTTTAATTTTTTTTTTTTATTTTTATCATACAATAGATTACAGTAGGTAGATACATATATAAATATCACAGTAGGTAACTTGTATATTTCTCCAGGGCTTGAAGCTAAATCATGCATATCTAACATCTCAGTTTTTCATTCAGTTCAGTGTTTGCAGCTCATTGCCTGGAGAAAAACCCAAGAATGAATCCTTCCATATATAGGATAAGTGTTAAAGACTCGCTGAAATAACAGGTTAATTTATGGGAGCCGCTTTAAGTAGGCTGTGAAATTATTCCTGGCTTCTAATGGCGGCAAAGTCAACATCTGGAAAAACCACCCACTCGTGATTACCTACATGTTTATTCTGTTGTTTAGGTTGTAGAAATCTTTCCTGGATTAACTCTTGCCTCAGAATGATAAGATCTCTCTTTTTATTTTTTAGCGTTAGAAAAGCCTGTTGGAAGATTTCTAGGCAGCAGGTTGCAATGCTACGTTTGTCACGTGCTTAGATTTGTACCCTTGTTTTATTCACACAAGTGGAATATTTCTTTTCATTTATTTCTTTATTTTTTTTCTCCCCTAATGTCTGTGTTTGCGTTCCCGTCTGTCCGCCCACACAGACCTGTCCCTGCGTCCACGTGCCAAAACTGCAGCATGTACAGGTCGGCACATGTGAGCAGAGCGACCTGTCCCAAGGACAAACATGGACCCCCTCTGCTGTCTGTCTCCTGAGTCTAGATTTTTGTTGGCACTACATAATGATACTGAGGATTTTAGTTTGTTTTTTTTTTTGTGTGTGTGTGTCTGTTGATATAAAGGTTCTTTTGATAATGAAGGAAAACATAGAATCTAATTAAATATCATTTAAAAGAGGGATTTTTGTTCAAATGAAACAAAAAAATTACAAACTTGACTAACGTACACACTAACCCACAGGCAGGGCATCAGATATCGGCACGTTGGTTAAGAAAATAAAGAAAACAAATTGTTATGGAGCGTCTGACATCTTTGTTCTTGCTGCCAACATTTTGAAACCCTGAAAAAAGTTCCTGTTTTGTGACGTTTGCAGTCTCAATTGTTTGTTTGCTTTGTGTTTTACAGCTTGCACGAGGAAATCAAGGATTTCTACGAGTACATCTCTCCACGGCCAGAGGAGGAAAAGATGAGATTAGAGGTTGTGGACAGAATAAAAGGAGTCATCCAAGACCTGTGGCCCAGTGCTGAGGTAAACTTAATGCATGCAGACACTCTAACCTCCTTTAATCAAAGCAAAATGGTGAAGAGTCCGAATTATTAGTAACTGATACGGTTCGGCACCAAGCTGCATGTGGTGACAGCTGTAGTTTACAGCTCTGGATTGCAGCAGCCTGCACTGCTGTAAGGGTTGATGTGGTATCAAGCCGCTAGCAACAAATGTCCTCTGACTTTTCTGTCTTTGGCTCAACTTATCAGCACCGCCTCAAGCATTAATGCATTCACTGACTTTGATCTTGCTGATAAAGCAGCCGGTTTCTAAGCTGTGGTCCTAAAATAAGGAGCAAAGTCCTCCTCCAGCCTTAGACAGCTTTATGTCTGTGTGCATGTCTCGCCGTGCCGGGGGGGGGGCATAAGGTGCGTTGAATTCGAAATTCATAGAAACCATCAAATCTTATTAATCCAGTTTTAGAAATTGGTCTAAAGTTTTTTTTTTTTTACCTTCCTGTTGAAGAATTGTTACAAATTTAAAGAACCCAAAGAGGATTCAGACCAGAAATTATATTTGATCGTTGATAAAAAATAAGTTTGTAAGAGCTGGTCATACATGTAATAAAGTGTGGGTGTTATTATTTCTACTTTTTATCTAATATGTACCAATTTCAAGTAGAAATTAATCTGATTTTTAATGAATTCATTAAGCTAGTTGATCTTTTAAAACATGAGCAGCTTTAAGGCTCTAATTTAGAGGAAAAGGAAAAATAAGGAATTGAAAGTTTCAGTTTCTCTTCACCAGAACCAACCTTGATGAAACAGAGGAAGTGTGTTGAACCGATTGTTGGCTCACTAACAGGACCTACTGAAATATTTCACTTCTGTTTCAGTTGGATGGATATCCTGGTGGGTTTTCACATGTTTTTCATGTCCCACTTCCAAGATTCCTGGTGAAGTCTAAAGATCCGGTGAAGGGAGGTTTTTAGCATTAGTTAGAGATGGGATGAAAAGTTAGTTCCTAAGAGGAATGGAGATTTTCTTTTTTCACAGAGAGGACTGGATGGTTATTAACAAACAGTTTTTTATCAGATTATTCAGTTCAATCCGAGAACATGGCGTAACACCCGACAGCACCAAACGCTTTGGCTGCAGCCACAAAGCCATTGACGTCACACCGGGTGATCGTCTGACAGGAGCTAAAGACGCCTTGTTGTGGTTTTGATCAAAACATCTTTGCTGTTATGCTGCTCTCAAGAGGGAAGGAAGCTCTTTGAGTGGCCTAAGAAAAGCCGAAAGATTTCCCTCGTCCAACGACACGCCAGGCTTGAACACATGGGGCAGCAGTAGCAGGACCTGTTAGTCGATGGGATTGTGTTTGTCATCTGTTGAAAAGCCCTCACTTGATGAAGACTCATGAGTATTTTTGTCTCTGCCGCCCTCGGGTTCAGTTTGTATACCCACCATGTTGGCCCGGCCAATCTCGTCACACTTCAGGCTTCGGTATAAAGGGCTCCGGCAAAAAAACAGCACTGGAAAAAGAGTTTTTCTTTTAAAGAAATGCTTCGTTTTAATTTGAATTATCAGTATCTGAAAACATCAAGACTCTAGTATCGATGGAAATTAACGGCAGGAAAGAAGTTTCTACGAAATGTTTGACCACATCTTTAAAATACAGACTCTTAGCAGATCAAAGGGTTTCAGCTTGTGGCCTTCATCAGGACTGAGTAACTGATCAGGAGCGGATGTGGAAATGTAGCTTTATGCAACTAGTGAAGAAAGAATAAAGATTTTAGATCTTTGCTTTTTAGATAAAAGACAGAAGTAAATAATAAAACAACATCCCCAATGGAATTCTTTTCATATTTCTAAGTGCAACGTGTGGTTCACCGGTCGAATCACAGGTTAAAATGGATTTTTTTTTTAAACCGTTCTGAATTTCTGATTTAGCAAAACATCATTTAAGACAATCTAACATCAGACCTCGTTAAGATTTATCAAAAGAAATTCACCACATTGTGATGCTTCAATTCTGGGTTTAAAACGCACCGAAACATGGAGCTAAACGGCCAGAGTGGAGGAAAAAAAAAGAAAAAAGCAGGACGGAGCATAACTAACCTTTGTCACCATACAGATTGAACGTCACAGTCCCAGAAGTCCTCTGGACTCCATTCATTCATCAGCTTAGGATCTGTGACTGAGCTGTTTACTACATGTTGCCGTGGGGACTGGGGTCAAGGCTTAAATCTATTTGCGTTTAGAGATGTGGGCTTTAAATGTTTCTAGCCTCCTGGTAGCTCGTATTTTAAGATTAGTAGATTACAGGTCGTTTGATAAACTCAGTATTTTTTCTTATTTTACTGCACAGGATTAATATCCAAAACATTTTTTTATTTTTAACCTTTTTTTTCTTTGTTCTGTTATTTTTTTAAATACATTTTAATGTCTATACTTGTGTGACCCTTTTTCTGTCATGCCCATTTTTTGCTAGTGGGACAATTAAGGGATTTTTTATTCTGTTCTGTTCTATTCTATTCTATTGTGAAGGCAAATAAACACTAACATAACATGTAATTTAGATATTGCAGGAAGTCTCTTCTTTCCTTTTTCTCCCAGCCGTGTAAAGTTTTCCTGTTTACCAATAAATCAAGGCTATATTACTCTTTACAGTAGTTCATTTTATGCTAGCTTTGCATGCTATTAACCAAAATAAATGGTAAAAAGCTCAAATTGGTTTCAATTCCTATCGGATCACTGCCTAACCTACGAGGAATGTCAGAAACTTGATATTAGGTAGTGCTTCTGTCGATTAAAACGTAAACAACACCACTATAAATAAAGGTTGTCTGCCTAGAGAGTAATCAGTGTTTGTGTTTCTTCAGGTGCAAGTCTTTGGGAGTTTCAGCACTGGCCTTTATCTGCCAACAAGGTAAGTTGGAGATGAAAATCGATGCAAATTCTTCCAGATTTCTCCCAAGTTCAGACTTGTCTCTGATTTTAAACTAAAAGCTGAGTGTCACACAGGATTTACTTATGTAATAGAAACACAGGGTGGGAGTAAAAAGTAGAAGACACCTTTAAAGAAGTTTTAACAGATTTTTAAAAATAATAATTCATTGATTCAGGTCTGTACCAGTTGATTGGTCTTCCTCTATCCTTTGTCCGTTTAATGAAGTAAAAAGCAGTTCCATCATCAGCTCCTGCTGTGTCTTAGAGCAGCAGCTGTCCCAATCTATGAATCTCCCTTCAAAAGGAGATGATTTTATTCAACTCTACAGGATGTTTATTAGGAGATGAAGAATTCGTGCATCCTCACATGTCTGCAGCCATGTCTGCAGCGGAGAATATAGTCGAGGTCCGGCCAAAAATATAACGTTAAGCTTATGAGCCTGGTGTTCTGTACCTTCTTGATAAATATTCATTTTTGAATAATTCCCTGAGGCTTAAATATTTTTCTGATTAATGTCGTTTTTTTCTTTTTAAATCATTAAAACAGAATCTCCTGTTAATAATAAAAATAATCATTTATTCACAGCTTTGAACTTTTTACTGTAACATGAAGAATGTTTCTTTTCCTTTTTTTTTTATTTCTGTAAGACTAGTCAGAAAAAGAAGAAAAACTGGTGTTTTCATTCAGTAAATGTTTTATATATATATGTGTATATGTATGTATAAAATGATGAAGGCTGAAGGCTAAGCACCGTCTCCCGTTTGATTCATATGCAGCTCATTTTGAACCTGTTTTTAAACAACGTAAAACATTCAAAGAGTGGCCTCTGCTGGTAAGAGTCCACCAGACAATAACGGCTTCCCTTTATATCCTGTTATTTCTAGTTCTGGACCTTTGACAGTTTTAATAGAAAGCAACAGATATTCGCCACAGTTACAGAACACTTTT
The DNA here is from genome assembly GCA_034780135.1 of Jordanella pulchra. NCBI lineage: Eukaryota > Metazoa > Chordata > Actinopteri > Cyprinodontiformes > Cyprinodontidae > Jordanella > Jordanella pulchra. Next base: position 7,959 of record JAUZNJ010092714.1, read on the forward strand.
ATGGGTTTTATTTAACACAATATGGTTAATTCAGACCTTATAATGAAATTTAACTGCCGTTTGACTCTTTTGTAAACCAGAAAGTTTTGTCAAATGTTGCTGCTTTGACAAACAGGACTTTTGTTTCATTTTGCAGATGCTGGCAGATCTTAGCTGAAGGAGAAAGTAGCATATTTTGTCCACTAGGGGGAGCCGATGTCCGACTCCTTAACCACTGCAATGATCTGAAATATCAGGATAGAAGCAAGTTTAGAACGAACAAATATAATAACTTGTTAAACCCAGTTAAAAGGTGATGTAGTACAGTTTTATTTTTACATCCAATTCATACAAAAAGTGTTCTCCGTTGGTTTTAATTTATTTAGAGCTTAAGCATTATATCAAAGTGAACCAACTGATATTCCATCGGCTAGATTTAGCTTGTTCAGCACTGATTGATGAACCGCAGGTTTATTAAAAACTAAAAACTCCAACCGGTTTTGGTCTCTAAGCTCATCGACCTCCGTATGTCGATACGTCTTTTAATGAGGCTCTGATAAAAGCTCATGAAATGTGCTTTCATGGAAAAATCTTATAATACGGATTGAAAACTTCTCCCACCATCAGACAGACAACATGCTGTGGATTTTTCCTCTCTTATTTGCTTTAGCCGTTAAAATAAAAGAATTAGTTTGTATCTGGAGGAGCTCAGAAATAAAGCAGGAATCCAGAAACACCTGATGGGAATATCTGATACAAGAACAGCACCACTTTGTCATCTCTTAAACGCTTCAGTTTGGCCTTTTCTTTCCTGACAGTGACATCGATCTGGTGGTTTTTGGGAAGTGGGAGACTCTCCCTCTCTGGACTCTGGAAGAAGCTCTGCGAAAAAGAAACGTTGCCGATGAAAACTCCATCAAAGTTTTGGATAAAGCTACGGTAACATCTCCCTCCTCCTAACGGCTGGAAAACTGAAATGACAAATGATCGTTTTAGGATTTGAATTAACCTTAATGTTAAACATACACTCCGGTGTTTTATAAGTCATGTTTTGTTTTGTTTGTGTTTTTTTTCTTAGGTTCCCATAATCAAACTTACTGACTCCTTCACTGAGGTCAAAGTGGACATCAGTTTCAATGTGAACGGGGGGGTCAAAGCTGCTCGGCTCATCAAAGAGTTTAAAGAGGTGTGATTCCCAGTGCAGATGCTCTGCTCATGACTCCCAACAATCATTAATCTAGTTTGCACGTGTTAATCCTAAATAAATCAGACTGCTTTTGTATAACTGACCTGTTTATTCTAGATGCAGTTTTTAAAGACTTGAAACCTTTTTATCCGGGAGCATCTAGAGCACAGGTGTCAAACTTAAGACCTCGAGGATGTGGTGCCTGCAGCTTTTACATCAGCAGGTCATTAGCAGGAATCAAGGAGGTCATTTATTGCTCTATTCTGGACTTTGGATGCATGAAAAGGTTTTAGGATGCAGCCCTGGAACGATGGAGTTTGTCACCACTAATAGAGGGCATGAAGGGGATTCGAATCATTCTGTTCTTCCTGTTTGTTTTCCCGTCTTGCAGAAATATCCCGTGCTGCCTTACCTAGTCCTCGTGCTGAAGCAGTTTCTCCTTCAGAGGGACCTTAATGAGGTTTTTACAGGCGGAATCGGTTCCTACAGTCTCTTCCTCATGGCTGTTAGCTTCCTGCAGGTCGGTGGTTTTTCCAATTCCGTCTCCATTCAGGCGTTTTCAAAAGCAGCCCTGCTTCTTTTATGCCTCGCAGAATTCCCAGCGAGTCACCTGCTTTTGCTTTTCTCTCCTCCAGCTTCATAACAGGGACGTGTCCAGCCCCAACGTAAACATCGGCGTTCTGCTAATTGAGTTCTTCGAGCTGTACGGACGCAACTTCAACTACCTGAAGACGGGCATCAGGATAAAGGACGGCGGTTGCTACGTTGCCAAAGATGAGGTTCAGAAAACCATGATGGATGGATACAGGCCCTCTATGCTCTACATTGAGGATCCCCTGCAGCCAGGTAGGAAGACAAACGCATAGAGGGGGGGTGGACGTTAGAATCCCAGTCGGTGACACGTTAGCTCTTCCTGTCCAACAGACAACGACGTTGGCAGGAGCTCATATGGTGCAATGCAGGTGAAGCAGGCGTTTGATTATGCCTACGTTGTGCTCAGCCATGCGGTGTCACCCATCGCCAAGTACTACCCCAACAATGAGCAGGAGAGGTAAGAACGGGATAAACTCACTGCTTCTGCATTTCTCCCTTTGAATTGGGTCTGCTTTGGTGCTACTTGAAGATCTCTTTCTGTGTTCCTAATGTCAGCATACTTGGTCGGATAATCCGAGTGACGCAGGAAGTGGACGAGTACAGGGAATGGATCCGAAAGAACTGGGACAGCCCGTCTCAGAACGATCGTTCTCTGAACCGTATGTTTTAGATCAAACCTTTAAACAAAGATTAGATCCCTCTAACCTGATTGGAGGTGCAGCAACAACTAACATCGTCTCTTTCGCCTCCTGCAGGAAACGACGTCAAATTACTGGAGTCCAAACAGCTCGACGAGTGCAACAACAACTTCCCCGATGATGAGGTTGTGGTTCTGCCCTCGGCTCCCCACAGCAAATCCTCTTCCAACACGTCCTCTCCGCTCCCGTCCCTGGGCTCCTCTCCTTCCTCCTCCCCACTGTCACCGTCCTCCACCTCCTCCAGCGACGCGGTCAGTCCCCACAGCTCTGACTGATTCCTAGGACAGTATAAATGACCGAAAATAAAGATTTAAAGGAACTGTTTCATCTCTTAAGAGGATGAAGCTGGATATTGGACATTTAAATGTGAATAATAATAAAAAAAGAAAGAAATTCAGCAGCACATATTAGGAGTTCATTTTCATGTGGATTTCGGTTGTCTTGGTTTCCTCTAGGACTCTGATAGTACGCCGTGTAAGACTGTCAAGCAACAGCCTGTCCGAAACTCTAGTACTCACAGAGAAAAGTCCAGCGTGGTCGGTAACCACCGGATCCAGAACCACTCTACCAGCACTCCGCCTACAAGCAACAAAGGAGGAAAGGTAATACACACCTCATCACCCCATTGTTTTTATTCAGTACCTTTAACGGGCAGGTTTTCTTTTCCTGCGGATCCCAGAAATGATTATGTGTATGAATCTCTGTTGGAACTTTTCATCCTCCAGCTGGACTTTCAGAGCTATAATTCCTTTGGAGTTTATTCTGTTATTTGGGTTTTGGACTGAAGCAGTGAGGCAGAATAGACAAACGGAATCGTTTCAGATGGCCTCATTTTGTTCCTAATACATAAGAAAGTTTGGAAAACTTACTCTGAAGCAACTTTTATTAGAAAAAAAACATTCATCTAATAATGATAATGTTTTAAAATGAGTCCTGTGGTCACCTTCCTCTAGGCGGTAACTGGGTACATCCCACTCCGATAAAACGTCATATAGTAGGGGGGGTCGGGAACACTGGTTCCCTTCGAGTGAGCTGAAGACATTGGTTAGAGAGGAGGATTATTATTTCCCTCCTAGACCCCCTGGATGAAAAACATATTTTTTAAAGGAGCTGATGTTTTCTATAAATTAGTTATTTTTAAGTGTTTCTGGTGTAAAGTTGTGATCATTTCAATGAATTGGTTGCAGTTCTCGACTAATCTGACCCTTCAATGTTCTTCTCTTTCTAGGGAAAACAAAACTAGATAAAAGTTGGACCAAAGTTTCACATTAGACTGTTTTTTGTTTATTTTAAAGGTTAATTATGATGCTGTGATGTTGTTTTTTTTTTAAAATCGTAGTTAATTTGCTTTAACAGCTTTTGAAAAGCATCTGTCCTCACCTGCAGTCCTCTGAGAACGACTCATTTTCAACAATCCTGAATAAATTCTTTCATGATCATTATTATTATCAATTATAATAAAAAAAAAATCCCCCAGGGACTAATCTTTTTTTTATTTTTTTTTTGTTTTAAGGCTAGGACATCTCGTCCCAACAAAGGTGGCCACCACGGACAGCAGAACTTCACCTTCAGCTCTAAAAGTCACCAGAGCAACAAGCCACACCACCAAGGGAACAGCAAGAAGAGGAAAAACCTACGAGACTCCACTCAAGAGGACCTTTTCAGATAGGGGTTCGTCTGCTCACCCACAGCCCCTGCATCCCATCTCCGTCTGCAACTGACTATCCCGTCCCACTGCTGCTGCCAGAGGAGGAGCTTGTTGGTAGTTTCTGCAGAATCTGTCACCCCCGTTTTTTTTTTTCTTTTTAATTAATGGTGGCAAGTATTTTCTAGTTGAAATGGGGAAAAGGAAGATGTGTTATTGAACACAGGTTTAACTTGTCGGAGCTGGACTGAATCACAAGCAGTAGACATTCGTTCCCTTCCCACAGCCAGCCTCTCGGGCTTCAATCTGTCCAGGATTTAACAGGCTGGATGTCAGGAGTCCTCCTCTGGAGCAACGAATGGAAGTTCTGGCTGGGTGGGAGGAAAAAAAAACAAACAAAAAAAGGATCAAAAGTACTGCTCAAAAATACAACAAAAAATAAAAGTAGAAAGCAAATTTGCAAAATGTACAAAAATATAATGCTGAACAACGAACACACCGATTTTTCTTTTCATAGCGGGTCACTTGCAAACCAATCAGTAAGAGTGGGAAGGAACTTATGCATGATATGTTTCTGTTGGTTGATTCTTCTGTTTTGTTCTATCAAAACAGATTGTTCCGAAATTTATACAAAAAAGGAGCGTATGCAAAAAAAAAAAAACAACAAAAAACGACAACAAAAAAAAAAGATGAACAGAAGTTTCATATGATGTTTTTACCAGATTTCCTGATTGAAGTCACAAACGTGCACATCTTCCTGTCGCTGTTTTTTTTTTTTTTTTTAAAGCCAAGAGATGGTTTTGGATTCCATTGCCAACGGAAATCATCAGCATCCACTTTTACTCCTGGTCCCCCAGTCTATGATTGTGCTACTGTGTTTAGTATTTAGCCTGGACAGGCTGCGACTGCGTCTCCATAGACGACCGAACGGAGCTCAGTACCACTACCGCACCAGTGGAAAGGCTTTAAAACTGCAGATTTGAATCTATATTTGTGGTTAATTCGTTTTATGAAAAATCCTACACTTGAAATGTGTCAACCGTTAAACTATAAATGGGGGGGATTGGTTTATTTGGTAATCTACCTACTACAGAATCGTTTGTATTCGTTAAATGTATTTATTTTTTTATTAATTATATGAACATAGTATGGATAAATGTATTATTAACATTAGAGCCTATATCTTAAGGTCCTGTACTTGAGATGAAATGGGAAGGTGGGGTGGGGTAGGAACAGGCATTCAGGTACATTACAACATCACCATTTATGCTAGTTGGTTCTTTTTTTTATCATTTCGCTGACAGTTGAGTGACCAAGTTCCCTTTAATTGAAGAGACCATTTTACAAGTTATGCAATGAGAAATGCTTTTTAATTTGTGACGGGTCGATCTAAACTAAAAGGGAGCCATTTTTCCTTTTTGTTTAATTTTTTTTTGTCCAAATTTATCAGACGTTACAGCTGCAAACTTTTTGACATGTCAAGTCTTTTCGTTGGTGCAGTTCAACGATTAACCTGTAGATGGAGTCATTGCTCTATGTCTTAATCTATACACACTTGGGGATTGTATACTGCATTGGAATGGTTTATTTAATTTAATTCTATTTTTCTGTTTAGTAATTGGTGGTTTAAGTGCTCCTCTGACTGGGCAGCTGCACACAGAATCGCCCCTTTTTTTTTTTTTTTTTTTTTTAAGCTAACTACCTGCTTGGAGGGAGGGAGAAACCAAAGCACAGCTCAGCCCCCTGAAACCAACCTTGTAATTTCAAATAACCAGCAATAACCATCCTTTATTATTCTCTTCTATTTTGCATGTCAAACAAACAAAAGCACATACAACTCTCCATACTGCCCATTCAAATTTGTGTTAAACTGTAAGAAACCAGACAGTTCCACCCCTCCTCACTAACCAGTGTTACAGTTGTGGATAAAATGCAGTATAAAAGCGCAAGCAGGGCCTCTGATGATCAGATCAGGAGGAAATGTGAACCAGATTTTCATGTGCCATCTGAATATCTGCTCACCGCCTCATTTAAAACTTCAGAAAGGCTTTCAAACCAACTGAACTCATCTAAAATAAAGGTTGTTTCACTGCAGCTATTCCAGTTCATGCAATAAAACCATTACCATTACAATGCATGTGTGGGTGTGTTTGTTTTCTGCTTTACCTGTGACTTTTTAAAGCTGTGTAAGTTATAAAAATAAATGTCATGATCAGTGGTGATACAGATGGTATGACTTACGAACCAGGGAAAACCAGGAGTGGATGGAGCCAGAGAAAGGTTTTACTGCTCTCTAAGGAAGCAAGGAGTTTGTTGGTGTGCAAGTTTGGTGATCTTTCTGTTTCCCTTCCACAAACCAGTCAACTTTCTAGTATTAAAAAAAATTCAAACAAGATTTATAAAGCCTTTTTAAAAGAAAAAGGGTATTTCTTTCATTCAAGTCCGCACCATTAAACCCTAACTAGGTTATTATCCACTCCTTTCAATAGTTTTGATTTTTGCATTACTAATATTGTGTTGGCTCAAAGTTAGGGGCCTGCCCAGGGTTGCCTTCATCTAAAAACCGTCACTGGTTGGTGGAGGACTTGGGTACGCGCTCGCGGTGATGAGCGCGCGCAGTGCCAGATGAGGAGGAGCGCGGGGACCATAATAACACGCGCTCGCTGTCTATCTGCTGTGGACAGTAATGTAGATTTATCCTCCGGACGCAGTCGATTCTCGCAGGTAAGACCAAACCTTTATCAAATAAATGATGTGTGACCTCATATGATGGATGTTTATCGACCCAATGCTGAAGGACAGTCTAATATTTGCTTCGCCATAAAACAAAAACAAAAAAAAGCAACTTTACGGCTGACAGGACGTTGCTGTTTGCATTTATTGTTGGATGTTAGCTTATTTCCTTTGGTCTTTACACGTTTTCAACTAAACCAGAAGTTTAACTTTCGCTTAAAGCGGAGCTTTTCAACCAGGTTGGGTTTTTTTTTTTGTTTTTAACCAACTTGAACTTGGATGAATTCCGTGTTAAAAGGTGCGTGTTGGATAAAACCTAAAGCTTGACCAGCAGTGTATCATGTCCCATTTATCTTCTCTCTTCCGATCAAACCTGTTTTAAAATCATCTCTCGGTTTAGGCGGAGTGAAAGTATGTCTCTTCTCATTCATTTTCCTCACTAACTGCTGAGATGTTTCTGTTCGGAACCACGGATAAACTTAGGATAAAAAAATAATTAGGGTTAGATATCTCCTGTTTTCTTTTGCAATATCCAGCGCATAAAAGGCGTGTTTTTGTTTTTTTCTGACTATGCAAACATACTGTTGTCCTGTTAGACGCCGGTTTTTACTGATTTTACTTTATTTGACCAGCCTGTAAGAGAGAGAGAAAAAAAGCATATTCATTTTTTCATTCTTTTTGTTTTCTAACCACATTCCTTTTGAAATTATTGGTTTGGATGCTTGAGACTTTTCTACGCACAGATTTCATGATGCTATTTTATTTCAGCCCATTAAATTCAATCCACTTGCACAGATTCATCTCAGAGTGAGATATATTTCAGGCTGTTTATTTTATGCACCTAATAAAAACTTAAAATGTAGTTTTATGAAATAGAGCATCAGACAAAACAATGAAAGGAATGAAGTCAATCAAGGCTTTTTTTTTTTGTTCTGTATCAATCACTCTAAAAATATTTCGGAAAACATTTTCTACCGAACTTTCCTCACATATTCATGAATTGTGATGATCCAGTTTTTATAGCAATGACATTTTTTGTGGCTTTTCCCTCCATGCAGTTTTTCTTCATTGGGCAATGCATTACATTTCTGTTCAAAAATATTAGTCTTATTTATTATTAAAACGCTCTTAGAGGCTTTATTATATACATGTACACCATAATCAGGAAAGCTACAATACCTCGTTGCTAAGGTAACATGCTTGGAGGGCTGTATCCAAGCTTTTTTTATTGAAAGTGAGTCCAAGGAAAAAGTCTTTTAAAAGGAAAAAAAGCACCGCATACAGAGTGTGTGATGGAAGATTAAAAATGCCAAAGCTAATCATGCAGAAAAACTAAACACCACTGTTAATTCAGCTTATCACAGATTCATCAAAATATGTCAAGTCGGGTCATTTTGATAGATACAATAAAGCATGATTTAAAACTAATGGCATCCCTTCCTGTTTGACCCTTGTCATAAAATATGCAGGTAAGCTCAGTTCGGCTCGACCAGTCAATGAAAAAAGATTGTTACTCAGAGCGTGGGGAAATCCTGCTGAGCAAGCATGTGGCGACAGTGGACGTTGATGGCATCGGGTCAAATAATCTTCAAACTAACTTTAGTTATAGAAATCTTATCAAATTGAGAATAACTCAAGAAAAATATAAACAAAGGTGGTTAATCTATCATCAGATGCCATATTTGTATGATTCTATGTCCCGGGTCATTAATTAAACTTAACTAACGACTTGATGATCGAAAATCCACTGATTTATTCTTTTTTAAAGAAACCCAAGCCACAGTGGGAAGATGATTTCTGTATAACATAGTCCACTCCTTCTATACGTACATCTAAAAGCGATTATCTGATCGGCCAGATTTGTTCAATAAACTTTGGAAACTTGATGGTTACATTTCTAAAAAAGGTCTATATTTTATTTTTCTTTTATTTCGAATACAAATTATGAACAAAAAAAACCCCAAAACACTCCTGATTGCTTTGTTTTTTATTGTCCACGTGGAACTTTCTCTGAACTTGTTGATTGGTTCTCAACATTGCTATTTGCTTAATACTGATAAGGACATCATAGCATCACAGTGGGGATTTTTCTAAGTAGCATTATTAGCCCGTGGTCTAACTCTAACCATGTCATGCTGCACTAATACAGTCAATGATGGACAAGGATTTTTAATTCCTGCTTTTTAATATAATCACTAAAGTAAAACCAAATAAGTTTTATCTCTCTGTTTTTCACGATCATTTTCACATTTCTACTCTTTTTTTGAGGCTCCAGCTGTCAACTAATTCCCAACACGATAACAGAGGATAGACGCAGCGCGGTATTTGCTGAGGAATTTTATTACAGCATCTCTGTAGTTTCAAGTAATTTCAATAGGAAGCCATTTAGAGTTTATTAAAATGCATCCTTCACATGCTGCTGCGCACTGCCGGTCAGCTGCATACCGTATGTATATGCTGTATTGTATTTGTCATTAAAGTCATGAAATAAAACAGCTTGTTAAAATCCAGCGGGTCGCTGACGCCCCGTTCGGTATTTTTCCATTAAATATCACGCTGCACAGTAAATTACTACAGTTAAAGTTTTACCAATAAAGACATGTTATACATCGTTAGAAAGCTTAGATTCTTCACAATTCAACCACCAAGTTCATTTTATAGAAACCGCGAGCACCGAAGCACAATTAATAAAGATATATCCATATATGAAATTATGATTTTCAACACACGGCTTCTGCTTCCTACCTTTGAAGACATGCTGAGGCCTTATTATAAGTGCAGTCTTCAATTGTTTATATTCTGTTTGTCCATAAGGGTCCAGTGATTAAAAATAACCCAGCATATTTGTAATAAAAACAGTCCATGGTGAGAAAATTACCACATAAAGTCAGTTTTTTACCATCAAAAATAGGTCCGTCCATGGAGCTAAAAGCTAGCATTCTGGCAATAAACAAAACATGTATACATATTTCTTGTTGAACTTTGGTGTGTTTGTTTTTTACCACCTTCCAGCCTACAAAACAAAATTGTCTCCATAAAATTGTGTTAGATTTGACCCCGGGACAGCGGTCAATGTATAACAAGCGCTTCCTATCAGCCTGAGCTTTCCGCACAGAGTGCGGTCACGTCGTGCCTCATAAAGTCCGTGTGCTATTGGTTAAGACCACATGCAATGCTTGGCGTTGTAGCCAATGAAATTAGCTTTCAAACAATTATAAACATGGCTAGTTTGAATAAAGCAGACCTTATTAATGGAAGCGTCTAACTGAGAGGCGGAGCTAACCTGGAGTGTTGAGCAGCTTTAGAATCTTAGATGGGAAAGTTAGAAAAATTCAAAAATGTTTTGTGGTCACCAAAAAATGCTTCAGTTTGATTTTATGGGTAAAATTGTTGTTTAACAGCGATCAGCACCAATTGACGAGTGATTGGGAGATGCTGGGGACATCAGAAGTTAAAAGTCCCATAACTGTGACACATCTAGAGGTCTGAAATTGTTTGCAGCTGTTGTTGACATGATGTCGAATAAATGTAATATAATGACATGCTATCAAGCATGTCTTTGTTAATGCCAGTCAAAAAAGACCTATTATTTTATTAGAAGAAAAAGAACAAACTAAAATGAGTCATGTTTGAACTGATACAGTTTAGGCTGTGTTTTAGTCTCACTATTCTCATTTATATTCTCATAAACTGGAAGGTGTTTGCTTTTAAATGATGTGTCACACATGATATTTAGCCTTACAGTTCCTTAGTTATTAGTTATGGAAAAAAGGCGAGGATTACCTGAAACGAGGTGGGTGGTAACAGGTTTATAATGAAATAGATAAGGTTATGATAACTCTCTGCAAAGCCTCCGTCTCCTTACTACCAGAGGAGCACCAGCTGGTAGATTTGCTGCCCATTATTCCTGTCATTATGTCACAGTAGGTGCTAGGCAGCAGTTTTATTGCCAGCTAGAAGGTAAATTCATTAAATGCTTATTTGAACTAAAGAGCCTGTTTCCTAAATGGTTAGCATCACTGCTTCAGTTTCAACCTAATGCTGACAAAAAGCCAACAACTTTGATTTTTTTAGCACCTGTAGAAATCCTGCTGTGTAGCTTATCCTTACAGAACCCGCAAAGATTAGCCAGCATTATGTGGATTTTTTTCCCCTATTCCTGCTCGGTGTTTTATTCTTTAAAGAAAAATCTCGCTCACATGTTTACGTGACTTCAGAAGCTTCCTCTTCCCCCTCTTTTAAAGATGTAATATCTCCTTTGAAAGAAGCTTAAGTATAGGAGACCTTCGCTCTGTTGGTTGAGCTTCACAAAAGCTGTCATTGAGTCATGAAAAGGTTTGACTAGAGAGCTTTGGGATTGATAAAGTCACAGAAAGTCAGGCTGCACCTTTTTTTGTGTATCTGGAGAAGTCATTTAAGCTCTTTTTTTTTTCAAGGTTAACACTTACGTCCTTCTGGGTCTTTTCAGTGGGTCTGACAATTTTATTCTGCAAAACCAATGTTCCAAATATTCCTCCGCTTGTTACGTATTTTAAACTGTAGGTGAAAGCTTCCCAGTGCTGGATCTTTGCACCACAAACTCAGCATCTTGAAAAAATGTTTGCACTAAAAAAAAAAAGAGAAACTTGGTAAACGCAGAATTAAAATTGGATATATAATTGTTTTATGGAGTCTGATTAAAGCCTGAGATTGGTGGAAATCTTTGTCTAAACTTGTGATGTGTCATCATTTCTCAGTTTTCTCTGACCGGCATTGAAAAAGAAACACCACTGTCAGCTGTTTTTAGCTAGAGGGATTCGTTTTGTAAATTTAACCCCTTGACGACCTTAATTGTTGCAAATATGCAACCAGCTGTTTTAAAGAAAAAAGGCTTTCCCCTAATTCAAGGTATTACGCATTCAGTGCAGACCCAGGAACCTTTAGCAAGCTCTCGTTTCTGGTGCAACTGGTCCCTGATGGTATAATCACTGATCATAAGGGTGGACAGTTGTTTAATGTTAATATATATCGCAATATAAATGCATTCAATATCAGTGATATTTCAATATACATTACAGTGAATAATTATAGTATTTGTTACTGACTGATGTTCCAGTTTTTTTGTAGTTTTATGCGTTTTGTCTAAAATGTCATATCAGTGTTTCTGCATGGAGTTTGAATTGTCTCCCTGCGCATGCGTGGATTTTCTCTGGGTACTCCAGCTTCTTCCCACAGTCTAAAAACATGCATGTTG
>JAUZNJ010092725.1:0-22252 GCA_034780135.1 Jordanella pulchra
AGGCATGGCAGACCATGGGGGGCCGAGGCAAAAAGAGTTTTTGATATGACTTGATGCTATAGGAGTTCTGGTGTTAATAAATAATTCACTTATGGTGTTATTATCTATAACATTTGTAAGGATATCTATTAAGATACGATTTATATGTTATACCTATGTAGAGCGTGGCTCTGGAGCACTGCAAGACAAAGCAAGGTGGTAAAGGTTCTATCCACATACACAGCCACTCCTCCACAATTCTTCTCCACTCTATTCATAAAATTAAATTCATTTCCAAGTCTATCCCTTTGACTGATCTATGTCTCTGATATAATGAGGCAAAACACTTGTGTGAACAGCCCTAGATAATCTTTTATGTTGTTGAAGTTAGCATACAAGCTTTGATTATTGAAATGTAAGATAAATAAATAGAACTAAAAATACTGATTGATTCTGGGTGAAATATTCATCACCGGATTTTGCTTGACATTTATAAAGTAGATAATGCTCACTCACTATTCATTGTGCTGATATCTTACCTCTTTAGTTTTGTCCATCGCTTTTAAAATGGCAATGTTCAGGCTCTCTAGAGCTGAAAGAACATTCAGATATTCCCCAAGGTGCTCAGAAAAATAATCTATTAAAAGAGAGAAAAATGAATATTTAAACAGTCATTCCAGTTAACAAGAAATCAAATGTATATTAACACTTTTAGATCTTGCCATGAAAAATTCTAAAAGAAATCAAAACAGTTGGTGATAAGTCAGGTGAGATTTGTACAATTTGGGTTTAAGAAGAAATGAAGTTGGACGAATTAGATGTCCATGTAAGAATTTAGAATTGATCATGTTGTCTTTAATTGAAGGTTATACCTCCACTTAAGGTTCAAGACGTAATTACTACAGTGACATTTGAGGGAGTCTACAGATTAGAAAATGCCTCAAGTGTTTAAGTGTTTTAATCACAAAGACCATGACAGCAGCAACTTTAAAATGCTATGCATTTTTAGGTAAAATATTGAGGTAAATATTTTAAATATATATATAAATATATTAGGTAAAAACACTGATCCAAAGGTTAATAAAATCTTACTTGTGAAACTTTTTTGTTCATTCCTGCTAAAACTGTCCTCCAAAAAGGTTTACTAATTAATCCACTCTAGACAAAAAATAAATGTTCCAAGAACTTGATTAAGGTATAAAAGTTGCCAACTACCAGGGAAAACAGTAGACTTCTTTTGACATCAAATGGAAAGTAAGCCATTCCCATGTAATCAATTATGCAGAAGTCTTACTCTGGGCATAACTGATGTTTACCCATCTGCGTGCCCCATTTCTTAACTTTATTCAGGGCATCTGATACACAGTGCATTTAAAGATGATAAAGGAGGACAACTGCTTTCAGATTTAGGCAAGCTAAGTGGTTTGATGTAAAAGAAAAACAAAAAACAAAGCACTAAGTGGTTAGTAACTCCATATGAGACATAGTTCAACAAAATAGAAGGACGACTAGAGGCAAGATAGCTTTTGCTGTGTAAAAGGTACATGTGAAACAGCCCAGGAGACTAAGAGAACATGGTTACCATAATCAAAGACTTCAAATATTATAATAAATTTAAACATGTTTTTAAAGTACATAACCCGCCTTGTTTTAGGATCTCAAGTTCTTGCTTCATACCATCAAAAGACATCATTATGAATATGGTGATATTTGGGAAAAGACAGAAGTTCTTCAGATAGCCAGGCCTATAATAGCATATTCAAACATACCATGTATTCTTTCACCAACCTGAAAGCTTGTCAGTGTCCAGATTGCTGCTGGGCAGAACACAGGAGGAGATAAGAGAGGGAAGTTAATTAGGCAAATGCAAAGATGTGCTGCACTTCTTTTCTACTTGAGAGACTTTTTGACTCTTATAAATGAGAATCTTACAGAGTTATCCCAAAGAACTACACATTATAATTTCCTCAAAACCATAAAAAGGGTCATTGAGTTAGAAAACTCAATAAAAATAGTCTTAACTGTAAATAAAAAAAGTTCGTTATGTATCCATAGAAATTATGCATTTCTCTTTTCTGTAAAACTGGCTGTCAGGATTATATGTGAATTCAACTGTAATTATGTATTAAAGATTTAATACACTGTAGGAAAGTGGCCTTTCTGTTTGTTTACCAATCACAAAAAGAGGTCATCGTGGTAGATTCTGTAAACAGCTTTCAGTATTATCATTTATAACAAAAACACTTTTACTGAACAGCCTGAAACATTAACCTTTTGCTTTAATGGAGTTTAAGGGATCATTTTCATTGTTCAGTGAAAAAATCAAGTCAGTTAATGACTAATGTTATAAGGGTACTCCAATAGGTCACATTACAGTGAATAAAGCTGTACTGATGTGTTGAAGAACATCACATATCTATAATTCAACAGAGCTATTCTCATGCCAGCTGCTTGGATATGAAAGTCTACCAGAAAACTGATGGTGAGCTGCTACTGCAATAGAATAACCCATTGACTTTTAATAATGAAAAACTAGTTGCTAAGTAAGCCTCACCATATTTCAGCAAATCTGTCTGCATGGTTTTTGGACTGTTATCTTTTTACTTGGGCTCAAACACACAGTTTAAGAGTTATATTATAAAACCGGTATTGTACTGAAATCTGCAGTTGGTCGATTAGAAAGATTTCACATAAATGCAAATCCATAATCTGTAACAACAAAAAAACTGATTAGAATAGAGCCCTATTCGTTAAGCAAAACAAACAAGTTACTTATTCTGACGTCCATCTATAGAATAAAATAGTTCCTGCAGCTCTTCGGTTGTCAGGATTCCATCAGCAAAGTAAGCATTGAACTCCTCAAATGACAACTTGCCATCATCTGAAAAACAGTGAAGAAACAGACTAATGACCCAATGAACTTCCCTGTTCTTTACACATTATTTCAGGTTTTGAGACACCAAGTCAGCAAAAAAAAAAAAGTCTTTTAAACGCACACTTCTGAGTCATATATGCATTTTGCCAAAAATACTCCATCACTTTTAATGTAAAAAACTATTTATGTATGTTGTACATATCTAGGCAAGGCAACAAAATTATATTAAACAGTAATGATAGTTAAATGAACAATCACAGCTATATTGTTAAGAGAAGATATAAACAAAGTCTTTGTGTTTTATAATTAATTTCTGATCCTTTTAGGTAAAACTTGAGCATAGTTTGTGGTGAACAATGCATCTAAAAATCAATGGCTGGACTCTTTTCATTGATGAGGAGCTCCTTTGTGTGCAACCAATCACTCTGCTAGTACAAGTAACCCATGGTGGCCAGGAGTAAGGTTTTACTAGTGCAAATCTACTCGAGGTTTTCAATACTTATGAAAAAGGAGAGATGAACAGATTGTGTCTGCTAGCAAGCAGTTCTTAGGAAGGAAGCTCAGGCAACCAGATTTATGCCAGCAGGAGTTGGACGCTCTGTTAGTCATTGTGACTGAAGAACATTTTAAGATCAGAGATGAAAAGGACCCAAAATAAACTTGACAAAGTTTAAACTGATTTTGACCTGAAGCATTTTCTGCAAATGAAGAGAAAAAGAAAAAACAAGCTGATTATATTGTAAATACTGTTTTTTAGAAATGGGAGGATTTATCTGTGTTTATCATCTTGAAGCAAATTTAAGGTAAAAAAGACTTATTGTCCTTTTCTTCTTATAGAAGCAAATTACTAAAAGGTCCCATGCAAAAGTATTTAAACCAGTTAAACATTTTAATATAGATAGAAAACAGTTTTGACCCAATAGGTAAATGTTGCTCAGTGATTAAAACACATTACACTGATCATTACAGAAACTTAAGAAAAACCCATATATACACAAACAAACATCAATTAAGACACAATATTTTTAGAGAAAAACACACCTAAATGTAAAAAATGTTTAAAAGATCAAACATACAACATAATGCACCAGTGTAGATCTTGGGTGTGTCGCCAGGATGAAAAAAAAAAATGCAGCAAACAGGGTCGTGATAAAGTTGCTAAGATGTTTTTACATTAGACCTGGTTTATTTTTTGTTTAAAATCAAAACGCTTAAATTGTAGCAGACAAAAACTCTCACTTCTCCATTCTATCTTCAGTTTTTGATTTAAAATGGACACAATACTGAAGGGTGGAAAAGATGAGGTAGGATAACAGTGAGTTACTGTTAGCTGACTTAGCAGAACTAAAAACCAAAGTGCAACATAAGGACCATCTGTTCAGTTAGGGCTATTTTTTATTTTGGTGTTACCACTGACCAAAAGGTTTTGCGAAAAGTTAAAGGTCATAGTTAAACATTTTTTTAAATCACGTTTCTAAATTTCTTGCATACATTTATGTTAAAAAAAAGATAACCCTTATTTTCCTTTTTTTTTTGTTCATAATAGTCTTCAGGTAACCTTTAGAACAATACATTGAAGTAAACAATTCTTTCTCTGCCGTAAAATAAATCAAAACTAGAATAAAAGTTTTTTTTTATTGCTGTTGCAGATTACCTTCAGTAAACTTTGTAACCACAGACAAAGCCAGATACAAGTAGTGAGGAAATAAAATCATCATACTATTTCAAAGGCCATTCTTAAATAAAAGTACTGGAAATTATCAGCAATATATACGTTTACACAATACTCCCTAAATGACATGTTTAGGATTGTTATTTCACCACCATTTATGGACAGTTTGTGCTGTTTACTTATATCTTTGCACCATCTGTACTGTGGCTTACATACTGTGAAACCAAGATCCCTGCACATGTCTCTCCTCGTGTCATATCTGGAAAGATTCCTATATTTGGAGTGAAAAATTAAATAGACAGCATGGTTCTCAAAAGTGACACTCCTCTATTTGATGGACAGACGATAAACACAGGCAGCTTTGACAGTTCTGGGCTATGTCTTCATGTGTCAAAGAAGGATGATTTGAGTAAGAAAAATTTGCAAGTAATAGTGTTTATATTTAAATTCCTCAGAGTTAAAGTTTAGCAATCTTAAATCTATAAAACATTCATTGTATTATGTGATTTAGACCTTATAAGCAACAATAAAACCACTCAGTGCTCACAATCAGATGGGGGTGAAGGTAACTATCTTTGTAGTTTTTTATAGTAATATGTCTTTTCCCTTATATGATTTATGTACCGTGTCAGTATTTCAAGTCTTATTTTAGACAACAGGTTTCACTAATGGCAAATTAGCGTTATCACTAAATACAAAAAGAGTTCAAAATTGTGAGGACGGATGGACCTCATTCATGAAAAGAGTTCAACATTCATTTTGTTTATAAGAGTAACATTTGCAATTATTTAATCTCATTCGTTTTACAGGAACCTGCAGAGATGAAGCTTCCATCATATTAAATCCGGTTCGAACAGTTCCACGTAGGGAACATATTTCAAATGCCAGCTGATGCTTTGGAAGAAATAAATAATTCATCTGTGACCCAATGACACATGTGTTAACCAATCCAAAAACAATCAGGGCCTTGACATGACTATCGTGGCTTCATTACTCTCTAAGTACTAAGGCTAATATTTGTATATACAGTACATGCACTGCATTACACTACTTATAGAGCAGTCTTAATTTGTTGGTACGGGAGTTTTTATAAAAACTATCACCAACACTGTGACATGAACATTGAAGAAAATCTTTAATATAGTAAAACACCATCTAGAAGGTATCCTTGTATAATAATCCAAACGTAAAGTCTGCAACACACCGTTGGTTTCTAAACAGAACTCCTGTATCTCTTCCTTAAACTTTAAGTTAACTCAGCTGGATTGGTTTAAATAAACTTTTTTAAACATTCAGAGTAAGCTGGAACCAAAAGAGAAAGTGAGGATGTCCTGCAAAGTAGAGCATAAAGTAGGCCAGACTGATATCCCTTCAAAGCTTGGTCCCAATGCAGGCCCTCCTAAGTGGTCTATAAATTCCCTGCAAACGCTTCAGTAGCAACCAGCATTGCGAAGAGAGATGGCTCTGGTTTCTTTATTGTAACTTTCTATGGATGTCTGCATACTCAAGATATTACTGGTATTCTTAGCATCCATGTCCTCCTCTGGATGTGTTTCACAAACTCATCTAAGAAATTCTGAAGTTACTTTCAACCTTTCATACCCTCAGACACAGATGTGAGCTTTTTTTAGTCTCAGTTTTATAGAATCATTTATATTTGTGGTTTGAAGCTATAAATAATGTTTTGTTAACATTCAGAGAACATACCAGGTGAGAAAAAAATAAGCAATTATGTATAATAATTTATTGAGTCCAATTACCTTCATAACAAAGCATAAATCCAATGTTAGCTGGAAACCTTTACTGTTGTAAGATTATTGTTTCTCTATTTAACTGATCTGTCACCTTTTAATGATTCAGGGTTCAAATTAAATCATTTATATAAATATTTGCCTATGATCACAATAATTTACAATACATTGATGTATGGGGCATGATAAACGTGTAGAGAAGGTGTTCTAGTCAGATAAGATTACAATTTAACTTACTGATCAATTTTATATGACACTGTGCTGGAAAACAATGCAGCAAGTAATCCTAAGCAAACTATTCCAACCATGTAACCATGATTTGACTTTATCTTTCTTTATCATGAACAGGAAAACAGGGTGAAGTTGGTATGAAGGTGTGTGGTACTAAATATAAATCATTCCTGGAAGTAAAAACTGCTAGATTAGAGACTGGTTCTCCTTCCAACAGGATAGTGAGAATAAAGAAACGTTGAGAGCTACAACAGAACGGTTAAGCTTTGGAATTTGTCCATTTTAATTTTTATATTCATTAATTCATTTTATATTCACTTAGAAATGTGGCAAAGGCCCAGAACAACTTACAATTGGGAATTTTTGACCCCTAAATGGCTGGCAGGTATAACTCCCCAAAAAATAAATAAATAATAGTCACTAAAAGGAGGTCCTGAATATATTTGCATGCTACACTTCTTGGACTTTAACTCAAGACTTTTTGACAAATTGACATGACTTTGTGGTCAACTTTGATAAATAGATTTAAAATACATGCAGATTTGTGATTGTGACATAAAACTTGGAATAAAGCTCAAGAGGACATTAAAACTTTTTTGAGCTATACACATGCTAGACAAACATAAATGGTAAGATATCTTATAAAGACATTATAGATACCAAAAGAAATAACAATTTATTTTTATTAAATATATAGTGTAGTCTATAGTGTAGCTTACTGAGCACATAATCAGAAACTATAAAACAGTTAACCCTGTGAGCTGCCCTCGCAGTCTCTTATTCCTGTTTTTGTGTTTACATATTTCGTTTATCTGCATGCTTCCATTGGCCATCACCATGCTTGTACCACACCTGAACTTACTTGTAAGGTTTCACTTTCACCCCTGAATCTTCTAAGTCTTCAATATGTCTGTGTCCAACTAGATGGTGCTATTTTAAAACCGGGAGATTATAAAACTGTGGTGCTGCTAATAATGACACCCTGGGACAAATTATTAAAAATCACAGTAACCTTTCTTGCATGTTATTTTCAAGTAAATCTTAAAATGGGATTATTTTAATCTATCTAATTGATTAGCAAAATATCATTCTTAATCAAAATATTAAATTAAAGGTGTATTATGCGCTAATAACGTATGATTAAAGATTAATGTTTTTTATTAAGATTTATTAAGATTATTATGCGCTAATAACATATGATTAATGTTTTTTTTTTTAACCAACAATTTTGTGTGGTAATTGTAACATATCAGAATCTTCTTTCTGTGGTTCAGCAGAAATAATAGAAGCAGTTTCTCACAACTTCTGTTTTGCTTTTAATTTCTTTATAGGCACATCCAAGTGCTACAAACAATCAAATCTGTCAATCTGACAACTAGTAATTGTGTCAAAGCTTCAAAGTGCTTGTTTTTCCTTTGTAATATATTTTTAGTCTATTCCCAGATGTATCTGTTACTGAGGAATATAGACCACTAAATGTAGGGCGGTATGTTTTTTTTTTGTAGTTGTTTTTCTCTTAGCATTAATGGTCATCTTTTTCTTCCCTTTCTGCAGCTGTTTTAGTGATGACAGTAATTTCAGTTGAGTTCAATATGATGAAAAAAAATCTAACAGGGAAAATATTTGGTTGGAGGAATGAAAACAATTCATCGTGCCGAAGCTCATTCTTAAACATTGCTAATACTGCTGAGAAGCAATTGCTGTTTAGAGGCACAATGATTGCAGACTCTTTGATGTGTGAACAAAACAATGTTTAGCGATGACGGTTATACCTCCGCCTCCTTGATTTGCTTTGGCACCGCATTTTATCAGTTATTAAAGCAAAATAAATGCCTTTCTGGGTGAGCCAATATCATGCAGCAGAGGAGGAGAAAATACAATGGCTCTTATAGCAGCGAGAGGTTAGTCTAACTAAATACAGGCTAAAACCAGTTGCAGTGTAAACTAATGTGTCATACACCACAGATCAAAGCAAGATACATGCCTCACATTTTTAGTTTCTGTAAAAATGATTCAAATTTCAATTTTTTATGCACTTCAAAGACTTTTTCATCTTTTTCTGAAAGAACTATTTAATCGGACAAATATTGTATTCTACATTTTCTTACCACTTGCGCCACAGAAAGCTGTATTAAACAAGGACAAAGTTATATAGAAATTTTAGATTATAAAAGACATAAAATTGTAAGATTTAAAAGCAAATCAAAAGTGTTAATTAGGTAATTTTTGTTGTGGATTGTTCTGTTATACAAATAAAACTTCTTAAAAATAATTCAAACTCACCAGAGGAAGGTATTATAATATAAAAACTCTGAGAATATAATAATGTGTGCAACTTTATGATGTAATGCAGTGAAATGATTTCTGAGATTAAGTGACTGATTTAAAAAAACTGTTTGCTTTGATGTGATTTTTACAAATCAATATGTCAGACTGGCAGAAAGAGGCGTCTAAAGGATCTGCCAAAACATTTTGGTTGGATAAAGCTTCTAAGCTGTGAAATATTTATCTCCTTATCAGCATGCGGTATAACATGAAGTACCTCAAGTGTTTTTCTCCAAAATGGTCAGAGAGGTGGCTACTGTAAGTTTCCTATAACATTTTTGGAGCTATCTTAATGCTTCCATCTGCAATCTTAGCTTCTTACTGAGATATTGAATAAATAAACAGCCTCCCATGAGTCATTTATGAAAATATATTGTTTTTTTATTCAACTATAATAAATATTTTCACAATTTGAACATCAAAAGAAACAACTGAGATCATTAAAATCATCGCAAATATATTTACTCACCGTTTTTGTCTGCTCTGCGGAATATCTGGGGAAAAAAGGGCGAGAGGGCAAAGACATTCCTTTCAGTAAAGCTTCAATTCATAATGTTTCAAAAAGACAAATAAACTGTTTGCAAAAATGTAATCCCACTATTTGAAAAAAAAACAAAAACACTTTTTACATTTTAATATTCTCATTGTTTACGCAGTGAATAGAAAGTGTGGGTGAGTGAGTCATGTTAAATGGAAGCTGATAAAGAAAATCTCTATTGAAATGTGTTCAGCAATCATCCCTTTTGGAGTAAACAGTCATTTTAGGGGCAGCATGAGGCTGGAGAAAGTGCATTTGAAAGAACAGCTTGCTATTATTCTGCAGGTGTCTCAGCCTTGAAAACTGCTTGAATTTAACTTCCCAGCACAGCCTGCATTACTTTAACAACTGATTAATGTTTCATTGTGTTTAAATTCAATGTTTTTATTCGGATCTACTGTATAATTTATACTTGTCTGTATCCTACTAGGACCTACATTATGAAAAGTTGTAATTTTTGTACTGGACAATGCATTTTTACATGAAGGAGTAGCTGTTCTGAGGGGAATTTAGTAATTGGATATTTTTTATTTCATACAGCTGTATTTTTAGTTAAAGTTTAAATTAATAGTCGAGCTGCTTTTTAATGCAAACTCCACATGGTTACATATAAACTCAACACCAACATTATTGATTTTACAAATTATTTGGATATTTTTAGAACAATTCTACTGTCTGTCTGAATGTTTTGGGGGTCGGTGACAAAATAAAATATCTCATGATCTTTTTTATTGTATAATCATAATAAAAATGTAATAATATTACAATACTAGAAAAGCACAGGGCAGACCTCTGCCAAGCAGCTCATTTGTTTGTTTGTCTGTTTTAAAAATAACTTGAAACCACCCAATGGTTATTTGGGTCATCACCAAAATTTTATCATTTTATCAATGGTTATAATATTTGAAAATTTGAGCAAAATACGTCCGACACTTTTCAAGTTATTTTGAAAACAGACAAACAAACAAACGCCGATGAAAACAAAACCTCCTTGGTGGAGGTAAAAATAACAGACTCTAATCTGCCAATTTCTTCAAAAACAATTTTAACTTGTGTTAGAACTAAAGAAGTAAATAACACTTATGTAAAATAGACCTTTCCTAAAAAGACATGTATGAAGCTTTATTAGGTTGCATATATTTTTCACCATTTTCCACAACATAAAACAGTAGGGTCCAGTATATTGATATGACCTGTTAGTTTTGGCACCCCACCAGCAAGTTTTAATCCTTCTCAATCTAATATCATTATATCGTCAAACCCACTGATGTTTTTTCTTTAAGGTATTAATAAAACAGTCTTCCATACTATTCCAACTGTCTTTGTTTCTCTTCACTCTGCTCCCATTGGGGGACTCAGTGGTGCATTGCTTATAATTAGCAGGAGTGCGTCCAAGGCTTCAGCTGAGTGCTTTTTTTGTATCGGAAAAAAAGTCTTTTCAAAGAGTAGAATGGATGTCTCTTAAATAGATCTGCCATTTTAAATCACTGAAGATTCAAAAAACTTTTGTTATGGCTCTTTGCTTCTACTTTCAAGGTCAATTAATGGATGAATTTATACTCAAGGCTTGAGTGCAGAACAGTGATATTTGCATTTACTTTAAAATTCTTTCAAATTTTCTGTTGCTTAGAAGATTTTATCAGTGTTATCAATCCATTTGCTGGTCACAGATTGGCAGATTAATGCTTTAAAGCATAGTTAGACAGGGCTATTGTATGTGTTTGTATGGACTGTTGTTCTTTTTACAGCATAAAAGCTTGATTTATTGACCAACCACTGTGCAACTTGGCAACTATCAAGATGCAATGTCCCAGCTCCAAGTATTTCTGCATGGTTATATGGAGCCATTTTAGACATCCAAGGGGCAAAAAGCATTATTATAAAAATGTGCTTTTGGATTTTCTCTGTTTGTGTCTTTTGGCTTGTGCTTTCACCTTTGGGTTAAAGCCTGTGTTAGGGATAAGAGATAAATGGCAGCATAGCAAGGCTAGTTAAGTGTAAGGATACATGCCATGTTGAATGATTATACTCTAAACAACATGATCTTGTTTTTGTTTATCCAAAAAGAATGAGATAAAATAATAAATTCGTTAAGATATCATATCCGTAGCAACATATGATGTATTTTTGCTTTTCATAAGAATTCCCTTAATTCTGTATCACAATCCTCTTTCTTAAGTGCATATGATTGAAGATCAGACTGTAGAATATCAATGCTGTCACTGCTCCTGTCTTTCAGACATTGCCCAAGCACAGTAAACAGACCGAGAAAAGGAAGGAACATTTAAAAAAAAAAAAAAAAGGAGTAACACTTTTTAATTGACTCACTTGTAATGAACAGGGTTTAATTTTTTGGATAAGTGGATATGTGAAAGTGGTATAGATGAAAATAATTCCTAAAAAATAAACTAATAAAACAGAATAGTCAGTTTCTTGATGCAAATGTTTAATTTCTTGTTAATTTGATGCATTGAGGCCTCTGGACAAGGTAAACATGAGGTTCAAACTGAGCAGCAGTGAGAACAGAGGAGAGCTGAGGGAACTTCAGTGGGGCTGTTGATTGAAATACTCCCTATTTTACTGGTTTATTTGGGTTTTGAAATCAAATCATCTCTCAGGTTTACAGAATATTAATTCAAAAAAATGGCAAATTGTATATTTTCACTCACACACAAAACACTGCATGTAAAGAAGTGGTGCACAAGTATAAATAGTAAATAGATAAACAAATGCACCATCCCATGAAATGTGTATACAAGTCAGAGCACTGCTGCACAAACTGTCACTGCAAAAATATCCTCTTCTTCGAACTCTCTTAGCAGCTCCTGTAATTGTGAGGCTTTTTAAAGACTGAAGATGATAAACTTGCTTGACACATATCAGCATAAATCAGTCAAACAGCTTCAGAGAGTTTATGAGTCACCAACTCTGGGAGAGGCATTTATTGGCTAACAAGAGGAAGACCAGCAATATGGCTCACTCTTGATCATATAAAAGGTGTTAGTCAGCTGCTGGAAGGAAAGCCTTGGGAACAACGGCTGCTGCTGCCTACGTTAGATTTAGTCAGACTCAGTCATCTGTTCCTTAAGTTCTCCCCCATTTTCTTTTTGGTCCTTCATCCAAAACCTCACTGTTTTTTTCTATTAAATGCTCGGCATTTTGTCAGCTCATGTGCAACCAATTCCCCAATCAGTCAGTCTGCATCCAGGTCCCATGTGAGTCTAGCAGTACTCACATGCAAGCATCCTTATATTACCTGATCGTCAGTCTTCTAGTGAACTTTTTATGATGTTAAGCTGTGTGGTGAGAAAATGAAACTGGTTGTAAAAGCTGCTCGATGCTACTATACTTAGTGCAACAAAGTGAAGAAATAATAAAAATAATGTCAAGTGAAATGTTGGAGCAAAACAGATCAAATCATAATTACTGCTTTAAAAGAAAATTATAATGATTGTGATTATATTTATAATTTTTGCAACAAAAAAATCATTTAATTCTTATTCTTATTAGTAAAAATGACAAGAATAAGGTTGAAGTAAGACATAGACATCCTGACTGTACTGGACACTGTGTATTTGATATTTTGGTGTCCACTGATTAAGCTCCCCTGTCTCTGAGTTATTTGTTCCCATTGGTTGGCAGAGGTCATGCCTGCCATGTTTGTCAGAGATGACCTGTAGGTTATTAGTAACTGCCAAAACTGCCCTTCACTTTCACTCTCCATAGGTCAACAAGCTCAAAGTCTGCACTTCTACCCTTCCTTTGTTCAATGCATGACTTATATCAATAGCATAACCTCTTTCCAACCTCCTTTCAACACACTCCTCTTGCTGTTTGTACCTACATGTCTACAGAAAGGTGCCTGCAGAACCGCTCTCTCTGATTTGATTACATGTATGATTTGAAGAGCACCGCGGCATGCCATTGTGCTCCCTTTTCAGTGATTACATAAACATGACTGTGATATTATATTTGCTTTAGGCATCCAGCTCTGTGATGTAAATTCATTTTTCTCTCTTTAGGTCACTTTTTCCTCATCAAAGCAGTCCTTACTCCTGCTTGATTAAATGGAGAGCAAGATGGTTCAAACTTGTTTGTTGTGGCCTGTGTCTTTAGGTTCTTTAGTGTCAGGAGACGATAATGCATCATTTACAGCAAGCCCAGGAAAAGGTCAGACCTGCTTCCCAGCATGCTGCTGGTCTGATGCCATGGTGGCAGGAGATTAGACAGTAGCTTCTCACAGAATCTGCAGACTATGTGCAGGGCTCATGAAAAGTAAACAATTCAGACCAAAGAGACTGTAACAAGGATTCTGTGATTGGTATGCTCCTAAATTACCTTGAAGCATCACCAAGTGTTATAGTTTCACAGTTTTTTTTCTGGCACAGCAGGGGAGATGGAAATGAGATGGGAGGGAGGGAAAGAGATCAGAGAAATTAGGGGGAAAAGAGATGGGGATCTACAGTAAAACCTAGAAAAAAACATTTTGATGTACAAAATATGTAAGAATGGTTAAATAAGAATAATAGCATCACTTGTTGTTTCTAGTCTTCAAATATGGCCTTTTGAAACAAAGTATGATTTCTATAATGCTGTTATTTTTACATTCATGACATCAATAATTGCTCATTATCCCACAATTATTACATGCCCTCAATATAATACAGATACTCTAATCACACAATAATTGGGGTAATATATTAGTTGAACATATAGTCAATTTATTTTACAAACTAATTGTTTCCATAGGAAAACACCTTTTTTTTTTTAATCACTATTTGCAGTACCTGGGGTTCATTTATTTCTGGTAATAAAAATGAATAGGTATGACAGTAAAACAGTATAAAGATAATTCCTTACCACTGATTATTTTTAGCTATTTTTATTTAAGGCTTAGAATATAGCATACCTTCTGCACATCCTGCTTAAGGTAAAAGTTTGTGTCACACTGAGCGGTTTGATGGCTACAACAGCACGAGACTGCAAAATAAGCTTTAAAAGCAGAAAAATTTCTCTGAAGTCAAAATATCCCTTCTGTTACAACAAATTAATTGGGTGGCCTACAGGCATAAACATTTCCACTCCAGATAAATTGTTCTCTGTCACAAAACACACCAGCAGAAATGAATGCATTAAAAAACTAGAAGAAATTAAATGAAAATGGGATATGAGCAGAATAATGATTAAGACAAGGACAGCTTGGGCATCACTCTTAAGGAAGAATATTTAGCATTCCTTGGTGCAACAGTCAGGTAGTTACAATAATTGACATACAAAGGTAGAGTTTGAATAGCTAAACAAAACTAAACTTAACATTACAGTAGACCTGGACAAGCCTCATAAATCCAAGAAGGTTCTCAGTAAGGCTAAGAGAACACTAGAAGCTGAAACATAGTAAAAACCTTGCATGTTCCTAGAGATATATTGTAGTTGGACCCATAATTTCCATGTTAACTGTTAAAGAAGCATTATATAAGTTTTTACTGAAAGATATCTTAAAAATAACCTTTTTTTATTTGACCCTTTACAACTAAAACAGACAAAAGCTTTCTTGTGTATTATATTGTTTATTTTTATATTTCACTTTAGTTACTGTCATAATTTTACTCCTTTACTTTAGCACTTTAAGACGACCTATTTTAGCTGTGCTATAACTATTATAAAATATTATTAATATTATGTTATCATTAATAGTATTTTCAACACGTTTTACATTTATCATTATAACCACCATCTCAATAGAACTGAACCATTCTTCTTCAGCCAAGTAATCTGCTCATTTTAATTGACAAAGCAAATCTGTTTGCACAACAATGGCGAGGCAATCTCTGTAGATCACCCACAACCCACCCACTTGATGCACGAACTAAAAAAAAGTGCACGTACAATCTAACTTCTCTTATTTGGAATATTTAAAGATCAGGTCCTCAGTGTATGGATGCCAAGATGGATACAATTAACTATCAGGAACCCTGTGAGAATCATTGGATTTTCCAATTGGATGATAATGAGAGGCACACTTAAAAAGACTTGTCATCGTAGTTGCATGGGCTGAACTTGAGTAATGTCTCCAATGAGATCTAAGAATTGTGGCTGCAAAACACATCTAAGATAATTAATCATCTAGAGCATTGCTGTAGGACATGAAGATTTGATAAGATTTCTTATGAATGCTTCCAGAAGCTTGTGTCTTGCAGCACATCTGGGTTTAGTTCTAACAGTAGAGGTATGCTCCACTGGTAACTAAGGATGCTTGTCATGAAAGGATGGAATACCACTGGATAGGAGTAATCATTAAAAGTGGTACTTTGTGGTGAAATTTGAGAAACCACTTGAAACCAAAGTAACTTTGAGTTATTTAAATAGCTAATAAATTCCATTTGCAGTAGAGGGGCGTGCAGGTGGCGCAGTGGTTAGCGCGCACAACCCATGTACGGAGGCCTTAGTCCTCGATGCGGGCGACCTGGGTTCGATTCTGGCTTGTGGTCCTTTCCTGCATGTCTCTCCCCCTCTCTCATACCCCCTTTCCTGTCAGCCTACTGTCTGAAAAATGAGCAGCTAGTGCTGTAAAAACACACACACAAAAAATTTGCATTTGAATTATATACTACCTGCATATAAAAGTTGTTCGACATTTCAAGCTAACCCAGACTAATGGAACAACATTTAATACCTCATAGCCAAACTAAGCAAAGCTGATAGCAGGACTGACTTCTCTTTAAACATTATGTTTAAATGGGTTTAGGTTATAGTTTGGGCTATTCTTCCCCTGGTTGTTATTTCAAATAGATAAAAAAAATGAAATTCTGATCAATATTTATCCATACTGACCAATATGAAAGGTTTATTTTGTTATTCTTTTTATTTAATTCATATCAATCAGTCCTACCTGAGCATCCTCTTCATCAGGCATCCATACAACAACAGAGGTCTTCAGTCAGAGACTTCCCCAGATCCACAGTAGGACAGACTGCTACAGGGGATACCTACTGCCTACAAGCATTAACATCTACAACAACTCTTTGGTGGTGTAATAAGAGTTAAAACAGCATTTGATATACCCTTCGAATTATTTTTGAAGGGATTTCTTTTATTAAATGACAATAAATATGTGTTCAAGTAATGTGACTCATGCACGTATTTTAAATTTATGTAATTCGGATGTTTTCCAGAAGACACAGTGCATCATATTTTGTTTGATCAACATCTCTGATTTACATGCAAAAGGGTGTATAACAGTGAAAGACAGAAGAGGCATCTCTTTGAAAAGCCTGTATGTATAAATAAAGGTATGTACTCCCTGAAACTTTGTCTGCATTATTATCGTGTGTTGATTGAGGTTCTTGATAACTTGTGAACTATCAATTTCCTAAGGCAACAGTGAAATCTTTAGTGAAACTAATAAACAGAATAGTTTATACATTCATTAAAAAAAAGTCACTAAAAAAGTATGCATACTTTGGCTATATGTGTCATCAATATGCATATAAAGCAAGTGTTTTCTTTAAAATGTTGCATTTTCTACACAAAAGTTATATCATAAAGATATTTTATTTCTATCACTGGGAAAAGCTTAATAGTCACATGACCTGGTTGCAAGCTTATGTAAATAGATAAGCCAATTCAAAGGTGGGGCAGAAATGTAATCATCTGCCAAATTGTAACAGCGTCACATTTTTCCCTTGTGAACATGACTTGATGTTTTTTTTTTTGTGAGATTGGGTAGTTAAAGCACTATGCATTTTTTCAGTGACACATTCAGCAGACTTGCTCAGTTATGTTTTTCACAGCATAAAAGTGGATAACAGAGGACTTAAAAAAGTGAATGTCTTTGAATTTCTTCACATAGATGAAAATGTATTTTAATAATGTAACTGCTTAAAATTTATCTGAGATAATGTCAGAGTAATTAACTAGATTTAAAAATGTCAGCCTTAAGAGATCAAACCTGGAACCATCACTGGCCTGAAAACCTTTAACTAGATGGATGGTTTCTATGGCAGCATTGCAGGTTTATTTGACAGCAGGTTGTGTAAGTTAAGGCAGCATTTGAAGCAGGACTGTCTACGATCGTGTATAGTTTTAGCTAAGGGCCCCTGTGAAGAGCGGACGGAAGTGGGTCAGAACTATTCATAGGGAAATTTATAACAAAATAAACATATTCCACCATCCTTCAGGGAACCAAAATCTTTGTTAAGAAAACTTCCTGCAATACAACAGTTTTATAAAACATATCATTATAAGACGAGCAGCTATATATTGGATTCATTTAGTTAAAGGTTGGTAAAAAGCAAAACTGTGACCAGAGGAAAGAACGCCCAGCAATTCCTTACTGTCTAGCTGGGAGCTTAATTTGTCATGCAGAGGCTCAGCTGCAGTTCTTCCTTCTTTTGTATTTACACTAACACACACACACACGCACGCCCTTCCACAAACACCAAGCTAAAACCCTCCTGCATCTACATCCATTTTAATTTTAATTTATTCTAACAAATAAAATCATTCGTGTTATACCCTGAATCAGTTCTAGTACTCTTTTGCATTATTTTCAATATTTTAATATGAGCTGTTAACCTTATGCTGGACTAATTGAATAATTACACAAGCAAATTATGGGGGAATAAAATGCACTTTTCTCTGTGATCGAATAAAAGGGCATTTTAACTTACATCATGAAAGATAGTAAGCCCCTGTCCGGAGCTGTGGAGCGGCTGCTGTTGCTGCTGAGCCCGAAGATGCTTCTGTTTGGCAGACTGCAGACACATAGTGATCATCTCGGCGCAAGCCAACATCTTTTCAAACGCGTCGAGGGTCACTTCTTTGTTGTTATCGCTTCTAAACTGTGTAACTCTCGTAGGCTGGAGCGAATTGGAGGATGTGCAACGGAAACAAGCAGGTAAGACAGAAAGGAGTGAGACAGGGAGAGAGGCGGCGACTAAAGGATGCTCATCAACTTTGTGTTGCTGCTGAGCTGAGCTCCTCCAGCCCCTCCTGCTGGAGCCGCAGTGATTGGTCCGTTTAGGTGCGTCTGGAAACGGGACTTGATGTGAAAAATAAACACCTCATTGCGGTTGTTTTCATTTAAAACAATTCGGGTTTTTTTTTCAGTAAACAATATACAGAGGACATTTCAGATCTAGTCACACTCTGCAACCACGAAATGAATTTAGGATTTGATTGACCAACCCAAAGGGCACATTTCTGAAATAAAAGATTGTACATTTAAGTTTTAGTTTTTTTTTTCAAAGTAAATCCTAGTGCAAGCCTTCAAAAACAAATTAATTATTAACTATTCACACCATAAAGTATGTAATCTTGGTGAAGATTCCTGCCTTCTATGAATCACAGAGATGAGGATTTGTTGAGCAAGCATCATTATAAGGAAAAAGTAACGCTCAAGACATAATAGTATGTAAGTTGTGGAGAAGAAAGTATTTTATGCCTTGAACCTTTCATAAACTTGTCTACACACAACAAAAGGAGTGTACTACAACTAAAAGTCAACTATATTGTGACGAGGTGAGAAGTATTATGTTGTGAAAATATTTTCACATCTCATTAAGCTGGTAAATGATTAACCATTGAGTCCAAAAACCCAAACTTTATGGATGTGGCAAGAAGAAAGCCATTTAAAAGAAAGTAATCTGAAATTTGACTGCGCCGGTTCTCAACTCAAAGCTACACTAAGTAGCAACCAATTCCTGTCCTTGCTGGACCAAGTCAAACTACTTTTCCTATGATTGAGGAGGAACTGAACTTAGTGACAGTC
Organism: Jordanella pulchra; assembly: GCA_034780135.1. Classification (NCBI taxonomy): domain Eukaryota; kingdom Metazoa; phylum Chordata; class Actinopteri; order Cyprinodontiformes; family Cyprinodontidae; genus Jordanella; species Jordanella pulchra. Next base: position 19,141 of record JAUZNJ010092725.1, read on the forward strand.
TTTTCAAATGATTTAGAGTGTTTTATGAATCAAATGAAAGAGAGTTGTCCAGCTCTAGTTGACATATAACTACTGCCAACAGAACACCTGGGCCCAATTGTTGTTTTCCAGAGGAGCTGCGAGAAGCTGCTGACCAGAAATGTGAAGCTGCCGGACCATGCCATACTGGTTCTGCCGCCTAAGCCTGCCTGAGCCGACGCCGGCTGCCTGAGCTGCAGCTACAAGCTAACTGCTATAGCTAAAGGGAAACATCCCATGAAAGGCTACCGTGAGTTATATAAATGAGCCCTGCAAAGTTGCCTCTTCTTATTGCATCAGATTAATCCAAATCTCTTTGAGAGCTGCCTGTTTGATGAATGGATTTGAAGTAAGACTGGGTCTCCAAGCTGGAAAGAACCAAACCAAGCCAAAAAAGTCAATTCCACTGAGCCAAAACAGTGACATCCATCTTGCCTTCTTTCCATCTGATGCTTAATAAGTGCTCTGCTTGGGTGAAAGATAAGGTAGAATACAGTATATATTTTTGAATGTGTTTGTGGTTTATCTGAACTGAGTGACTGAGTGAATAAAGCGATGAAGGGACGTGGAGGGAGAGCTAGTGCCATATATAAACTGTTGCATTATTTATTTAGTGATGCTTCTTTTTAAATAAAATCATTTTTATCGTGTCAGAACCCCAGGAGGAATGTGGAGAAACTGTGGGGAAAACTGAACAGCAGTGTTGGTTTGAATCATTTTAACTATAAGAACTATTTAAAGGATAATTTATTAATGTATTTATTTAGTTATGGGTGCAGCCCGCTCTAATACTGGGCTAAATGGGGTTGACAAGTGTCCTAATTTACATAAATTAGGAAGAAAATATATACTGTTGAAAAGGTACGTAATAGAGGAAACAAGCGAGATTCAATCCCACAATCTCCTAGATACCAGGCATTCTAATCGGTCAGCCAAACAGACACGTGTTTTGCTACAAATCCAGGATGTATAATTGTTCGAAGGCATAGTGACAGGACCATACCGTCACATAACTGTCATCTATCAGAAGGGCAAACAACTTCAGCCGTGAAATAATGCAGAAATTAGGATACCCAATATATTATAATTCTCATAGCCATCCAGCAGATGACGCCATTCTAACACCATTCTGGTGTTAAGTTTTGGCCAAGTGTGTCAAATTGGTTCATTGGTTCACAGTGCTTTGAAACTGCCATCACTAGTTCTGGTTCCTTCTGTCATGCTGATGTTTTGTGTGGACCTAAATGCAGAGAGTCGAAGCCAGCAACAGTCTTTTGAAAGTTCCTTAAAAAAGAGAAAAAAGGCCAAAAAAACTTACAAGAAATCCAGATATCCACAAGGTACCAGGAGTGGGAAAAATAACAGGTAGGTCAGAGGGGGAACCAGCAAAGAGCAAGAGCCAGAGAGGAGTTTAAATATTGGGTGTGTGAATGCCCAAACAATAGACTGGGCTGATTCACTTATAGTTTTCAGAAGGAGTGGTGGGGGGAGTAAACAGAGAAAATAGTAAAATGAATCTATCAGCAAAGAACAAGCTAGAGACATGGAATACATAAACCAAAATAACAACAAAAAGATGCAACTAAAGGATCACGCACACCAATCTAACCAATCGTGCAGAAGACAAATGTTAGAACCACCCACCTCATTAGCATACGGAGTCAGAAATGCATAATTAAACTAGAAAAGCACTCAAGAGAGCACAGACCTCCATCAGACAGCTCCTTCCCCCGACATTGTGACCTCCACCTTCACACCTGACCCAGATCATTGCCAAAATTTAATCATTTGTCAATGGTTGTAATACGCCCCTTCTGTGAAAATGTGAGCAAAATCCACCCAAAGCTTTTCAAGTTATTTTGAAAACAAACAAACAAACACTGATGAAAACATAACCTCCTTGCTGAGGTCATGACTGTGGAAATGTAGAAATACAGAAAAAATTGTAGGGAGAAATAAATAAAAACAGAAATAAATGAATGTGTAAAAAAATAAATGTAAAAACAGATAAATAGATAAATGTATTCATGCACAAAAAGTAGTAAATGTAAAAATAAATTTATTTTTTACTAGACAAATACAAATTGAAAAAACAATATAGAATTAGCATTGTTTATGACAAAAACATATTTATTTATTTTTATTTATTGTTTTTTTTGCATTACTACATTCATGTGTGTATTTATTTACTTGTATGCTTATTCATTTATTTATTTTGACATTTATATATGTATTATTTATCCTTACATCCATTCATTCATTTATTTATACATTTATATGATTTTTGTATTCCTTTATTTATTTTTACATTTATGTGTATTTATTTATTTATTTATAAATGTATCTATTCATTGATATATATATATATATTTGGATTTGTCACTTTTCGTCTGTCATACATACGTACATAAGAAATCATTTTTGAAAGTGACAAGAAGACAACCACAGTGGTAAAAATGTAGCTAATGTTGTAATTTTTCATTTGAATAGTGCAAGCCAGCATTGGTACCATATTTCATAATGTTTGTGTGCCAGTGAGAACTGGCTTGACGGTCGTTTCCAAAGTTGAGGCTCGCTTGACTTTAGTCAAGACTCGTTGAATCTGGTCTCCACTGATACTGGCATTTGATACGTTACGCATGTGCTCAACTGAGTTGTCAAACCTCCTTTATGTGACCCAGGATCTCCATTGTATTGTTTATAACCTTATATATAACCTTCTTTTACCAATTTGTACTTACAAACTAGCATAACCGAGAATAGTTGAATTAGAAAAATACAAGACCATGTAAATATAGTGATGAATATGAACACATATTGGAAAACAAGGAAGTATTAGCAACTAAATCATTAGAACTGGATATAATATGTGGTTCTTTCTTTATCTGTGGCTTTGGAAAGTAATTAAAATAAGCTTGGTAGACCTTGCAAGAATAACCCTGAAGCATTTCAGTCTCTACATATGCCCTTGTAGCTTTGATTGCAGGGAAATATTGTATTTCTATCGACTACAGAGTGGAGGTCTGTTGTAAATGTATATCTCAGATATCTCAGACACATAACCCCTATTCCACTTCATGGAACAGGGGTTATA
>JAUZNJ010092736.1:0-22250 GCA_034780135.1 Jordanella pulchra
GGTTCGAATTCTACCGGCATTTAAAAATATGTAAGCATTTGGGAGCGCGGGCGCTCCCATCGTCCGTAAAGGGTTAAGAGGTGCACATTAAAAAACAAAGAAAAAGAGAGAAAAGCAATAGGAAAAAACATGTGGCTGTGGGGGAAGAGTAACATGGTTTTTTTCAATCAAGACATTGTTTTATTTTAGAAGTTAGTTAATGTGACACAATAAAGTAGATCCTGGTCCTTTCCATTCAACTAAAAATCTAATTTTAAGAGAACCTTTAAAAGTAAAAAAAAAAAAAAAGATAAGCACATTTGCGGTCTTTCTATTTTTTTAAAAGTGAATTACCGAAACACCGCAAAGCGTAATGTCGTCATATGTCGTCGTCCTCATTATGTCGTCATGTATTGTTGAACTAAACAGCATTTCTATGCTATTCTCCACCAGTTGCTCCACACTGCTGGTTAGCTGACTGAAAAAAAAAAAAACGGTCTCCTTCCTTAGCTTTTAATAATAGTTCTTTGTGGAAATACATCACACTGCAAAACATCAAAACAAAACTGATACAACCGAGCTGCCTTTCATAGCTATCACTGCTTTAAAGCTACTGCAGTGAATGTCGACTACAGGCTAGCCACCTGGGAAAGGAGTCTTGATTTACGAATTAAAATCTTATACATCTCAGTGATATTTTTTAAAGACCAGACCAGTAAATATTATATATTTGGAAGGTCTTCTTGAGAACTAACGGTTACGTGATACATCTGCCAGCTAATCTTTTTAGCCGATATTTTTTCTTGTATCGGTATTGGCCGATATGTGCTTAGGTTCTTTAAATCACTAGCGCGTCTAGTAGCTGGTCTTCAAGATCATATAACACATATATAAGCACATTGCAGCTCCCTCCATTTGATATCCACTGTTAATGTTTTTTCTTTCTTTGTTAATAAGGTTAGTTTTTTATTTATATTGAGACTCCTATAACATTTTTGGTCATTGTATCATTTTAATTGTGTTAACAGAGGAAAAAGAGGCAATATCGTGCCAAGGAATATCTGCATCACCTATCAGGGATTGGTTAGACTTAACTCGTCTATGTACGACTTTAAGAACAACAGGAAGAAATGGTGTTTTATGCTGCAGGCGGCCATAAAACAAGCTTGTTTCTGATGAGTAGGGTAGTCATACAGATACAATATGTGATACACACTATTGCAGCTCTTCGAAGATATGCCTGTGCTTTGTTGCTATAGCAACACAAAGTGAACAGAAAGCACCCATGATGACAGATGTAAGCCAGGGCTTTACGCTGCGCTGAAGCCACCACAAGTATATAGCTCGGTTTCTGCAGTGTTTTGTTAAACCTTCCTTAGAGGAGCTCCATGTTCTGCTGCGCTTTTTAAGGTTTTCTTCGGGCAAAGATGTGGCAGAGTAGAAAATCAGCTTTGTGGTGAAAAGCTTTTGTGATGAAAGCTCTACATATCCCAAAATGAGTTGAAACAACAACAGAAGTCTGTGTAAATCTTGGAATATAACAGTATAAAGCAGGACGAGCTTGTCTCTAATCTAAAATGCCGCAGAAGAGAAGAACATGAAAGTAATTTGCCTTTGATTTGGTCTTTGCTTCCCATAAGGTATTGCAGCACAGCCGTACTCTTGTTTAGTTAGTGGGGAGGTGAATGTCAAGGAGGAGCCTAAATCAAACAGAGGCCTGTAATCCTGCCTGATGAGTTAAACGTGTAATATTTGTCAAGATCTTCTAAAACGACTTCACACAGTGAAAGGCCCTTTTGTCCTGTGAATGCTGCTTGCTTTGCAGAGTGATGCTCCTAACCACCCAGTGCATCACTTCCCATGCACACTGTATGGTTCACGGCTGTGCTCACATGTGAACATGTGCTTCCTCTTCACTGCTTTCATTCTGGGCAAAGAAGGCGCCTTTAAGCTGTGAACAGATAGACCAGGATTTTACATCGCAGTGGTTACGGTTCGGGTTCGGTTGGCATGAAGGAAATGGGGATCTCTAGCATGACTTTTTCTCTGGAGCACATGTTTCATGACAAATACTTTCGTTTGTGAATGAAAACTATGAAAAGAAAAGGTAAAAGTATTTATTGGTTTTAAAGAGAGGCTGACTTGATGATGATTTTTTTTTGTCTTGAGATTTCTGTGAAATTCCACCTTGGATGTATTGGATAGGTAAGGGAGGATTTAGGGCTAAACAACTTTCAAAATGTACAATTATTTTAGCCAGTATTGCGGTTTTATTCGGGTATTCCTCTGCACTAACCACAAGCATGTCGACGTTTGACTCCATGATTTCAGTGTTTTCATTACCTGAAAGTTTGCTTGTCCAGGGTCCAATTTTGCAGAGCTTAACTGTTACTGTTGGGTTGAGTAATGCTTACTTCTAATCACATGTATGGATCTCTCTGTTTATCTGCAGTCCACTTTTCCTTTCTGTGTGGCAGTAAACCCACTGTAAGTTATTAGTGCCACCTAAAGGATTGGAGGGGAAAGTGGATGTGAGGCCGGAACACCTTAAACTATTTAGTGTCCCGTCCGAGGGGAAATCAAATCGTTTAAAGTCAGACATGTCAATAGAAATACATGGGGGAACTATGTTTGCGTAGCTTCAACCAAGGTCGACCCCTGGTGTGTTCTGGTCAGACCTACCCACCAATTCGGTAGCAATGTTTACCAGCCTGACAAGAAGAGAAACACAGTGGAAAAAGCGACCTTCACAGGAAAACGTGATCCGAATCTGATTATTTTGTTTCTCACATGCCACTTGTATCTGCCTTTTAATGACAGTCCAATCAACCTTTTCCCCTCCAAAATAAATTACTTGTGCCACTTCTATAAGCGATACTAAATCAGATTTATACCTGTTTACCTGCTGTCTGAATGTTTATGTTTCACGTACTCTCACTCTTAGGTTACCATCCAGCACCACAGTCTATTATAATATATAGTCTGTTATAATATAATCATAAAATGTTCACCAACTTATAATATTAACACAGAGATGCTAACATCTGTTATTGCATCCCTAAATAATGCGCTACTGTGTGACGACTACGCTGTTGTTCTACTCGTATTGGTCTCGTAGGGACTGGGAGACTTTCCGATTGAAGTCTGCTTCATGTAGCTGTCTGAATGACCATGCAAAATGAATAGGATTCAGAAAAAAATCGGAATAAAGCATCAAGACCTGCAGTGTGAATGTAACCAAAGTAAAACACATCCAAAATAAAACCTCTGAATTAAAAGGAGCCAGCTGGGGTGGACTTAAAAATATACATTCAATAGAAAACTTCAGTAAAATGTCTATTGTATAACCAGTGTTGTTGCTGAAATGTATTGGAGAGACCCCTTTAGGAGGGGGGCAGATGTCAGCATAGTGGTCTGAATTTCATTTCTGGGCCAAATTTCGGATTTTCTAACAGAACCAGGTATTGAAAAGTAAATACACGGATATCATTTGAGCTCTGTAAGCCTCTGCTGTATACTCATTACTTTTAATCAGGGCTGCATGATGTCACGATGATGAGTGAAACCTCTGATAATGATGTTCAATTTACCCACAATTTCCTGATTTTTCTCCTTTCATTTTCCGTGTTCATTCTAAAGTCGGTGAATACCTGCATATATTGAGTTTATTGCAATTTTTTTTTTTCTGTGTCAGTTTTCTCTGAAATAGTTTTCATTATTATAATGTATCTTAAATACTCGTTTGATTCTTGTTTATGTGCCAAGAAACACTGGATGTTCCTCCCATGGTTTCAGCTTAATAGAGTAAAAGTTTCAGGGAAATCCTTGTTGATTTGTGTGGTTGTTCTGAGCTGCTAGCTATAAGACCCCACTGGCAGGTCGCTGTGTTTCCTGACGCTGTAAATTAAAGTGTGTTTATAATCCGCGGCGTATTGCAGAGAGTTTAACACCCACCAATTAAGGGACTCCTGCACTTTTTACACACTTTGACCTGCAACAAAGATGTCTGCAGCATGGGCCTTTGAAGCGTGTCTCACCCCCAATTAACCCCCCAAATTAATCCCTTGGTCTGCAAACTGGCTGCTGCTTTTGTCTCATCTCATCGCTCCTGCCGCGTAGATTAAGCAATGCCTCGTTCCCCCCCCCCTGCTGTTTGTTCATGCTCAGGTTTGACTTTTTTTCCCCCCATTTGACACCTTTTTTAAAAATTTTGTTCACTTTGCAGCTGGAGCCTGAAGGTGACTTCCTGTAGACCTATTTACAGGGAGGAAAATCTTCGTGAAACACGGAAAAAAAACTCTGCAGCTCACCCACCTACATCCTACCAGAGGCCGCAGGAAAAAACAGAAATGGCTCAAAGATCCCACATTCCTTTGATGCTTCTAGCATTATGCTGGCTGACGTCTGCAGGTGAGTTTGCTCCAAAGATCACAGGATCCATGTTAATCCAATTATTACACATGTCCTGCTTTTTATTAGTCTACAACTCTCCAGAATCAAATGTATGTTTTTTTCTTTTTTATTCATTCTGAACATTCAAGGAAAAATATTGAGATTGAAACTGTCCCAATAGTTTTCTGGTCCTTTTATTTAAAGGTTCTAAAAATAATAAAAGCTGGTTTCCAATGTGTCATACAGGGAGATTTCTCTGCCATTCATGTGTCTGCACGAACTCAGATCAGCTGACCTGCAATGTTATATACTAAACTACAGGGAAATTCCATAAAAGTTTATTTTTCTTGCATTGGTGCCTTTATTTTGTTGGTAAAAATTCTGAAAATAACCAGGTTTAGTTCTTTGTTTGGTTTTTCAGATCGGTTATTGTCTAAAGACCAATCATGTAGTGAAATAACTCTTAGAGATCCATCACTGCACATTTTAGTCCAAAATAATAACATAGAAACAAACACAGATGGATAAAAGGATCTGAAGGTGTGATGTGGAAAGTAAAATAAAAAAATATGTTCATAAAAAGAGTATCTTTATTTTCCACTCTGGGAAGATATTTGTTTTGGTTAGAGGGTTTTTTTTACTACACTCATCTAAAACTTCACATATTTTAATACCGTCAACAATTCTTTATAAAAGCAGATAGATACTAAAACTAGTTCATTTCAAAGGTTTAATCGAAAACGGCAAAAGCAGCGAAAGCATTGGACCAGTTTTAGGCATGCACCGTTGGCACGATATCTCAAAGCCAATTTTAACCAATACTAATTTAATTACTTTGACTCACATTGTTAGTTATAAGATTATAAGACACCTTGGATATTTGAATTTTATCTTTACAAAAATGTATCAGTATCGGTGAAAAAATAAAAAAAAACGAATGCTTTCAAATCTAGATGAAAGTTTAGTGCAGTGACATTGAGTGATTTTCAGACCATTGCAGTGGTGAATAAAATCTGTTTCACTTTGAAGTATCTCAGAAATGAAGGAAATGAAGGTTGATTGATCAGCCACCCATTCAATTGGTGCACCTGTAATAAGTTGGATTTCCCTTCTTCAAGTAATCAATCACAAATGATGAAGATGATTAGATTAATTAGACTTTCCAGGTTTCTTGAATGTCTGTTCTCCTCATAGTCAAAGTAATTTGCTGAACAGTGTTAATCAAAAATGTTTTTTCTGAGTAACTTTGCAGTTCTCTCACATGTTGTTTCTGTTTTTTTCAATTCATAACATTTTTGTCACAGATTTTATATTTTCAAATGTTATTGTTTCTCAAATTTCTCTCCTTGTTTTTTATGAATTGGTTTCTTTTCAAATTACATTTTACAAATTCAATTTTAGATATATTTTGAAAACCTAAAATATGTGGAAAAACCTATTAAGAATCTAAAACATGAATATATATATATATATATTCCCATTTGTTCCTAAATATTTTAGAAAAAAAAAAGAAAATATGGGACATTTTGCTAAATTTTATTTCTGAAATGCATTCTTTTCCAAATTTCATTTATAAAACATGTTTTTTTTTGTTTGCTTGGAAAAAAATCACCCTGTACTCTGTCATTACACAACTAGTTAAATACTTGTTTGATAATGTTTCATATAGTTGTTTCATTTTGACAGGTTGGAGTTTTAGACTGCTGATGTGCTTCCACCTTAGCTCAGGCTATACTATGGGTTTTTCCACTTTTATCTCCCAGCATGCTTTTCTCTCCCCTGCATGTCAGAGTCATGAGTAAGAAGGATTAATACTCAGGAAAGTGCTGACAAATTCAAACGTAGTATAAAAGAACCAGCAGGCCTCAGCTGGTGTTCTTGTCAGGTTGAGTGGGATGATGTCATAATGCTGCCAATTATGTAGAAGCAGCAAAACAAACAAAGCAGAGAGAGAGAAAATTAGAAGCTTAGACATGCTATATCAAATTAGCTCTAGATGAGATCATCAAGTGCACCAGCTCACACTGCTCATCCTTAAAACTTAACAAACTGTTCTCATTGGATCACCAAATGTGCAGGTTTGTATTCTCTCCAGTTTTATCTAAAATATCAAGAACTGCACTAACGATTCTTGAGTGTCTGCCTCTCAGAAGCTATTTTTCACCTTCATGTTAAGGACAGATTCATGTTGGTGAAATATAGGCGTGGTTTCTGTCAGTTACAGAAGAAGAAAGGAGTCAAAGTATTTGCATCTTTGAAAAACTTCAACCTTAAAGCACAAAAATCTAATTTTTCCTGATTTTCCTTTTTCTGTGAATAGAAAAGATGAACCTCTTGCCTTTTTTGCATCATACACAACATTACACGGGGCTGTATTGCTGTTTTATCCCATCTATGAAGGAAAACACGCCTTACATCTGCAAACATTAGAGCAGATCCACATGGGATAAGACTCCGATTTTAGTTCCAACTAATTCACTTTAGATTTTAAGTTTTTTTAGTTTTTGTTCCCTTAAGAAGCTAAATACCATCTAAGTGCTCTCTCACACGTGAAAACCCTAAATAACATTACTATTAAAACAACTAAATCAGTATCGTTCAAAGTGCAGGGCCATTTGTGGCCCTCTGAGGAGTTTTTTGTTCGCCCTAAAAATGTCACATGTCATCTTATGGCAATTAACAGAGACAATTCAATCAGCTCATCCAATCAGTTTCATTAAAAATGCTCTAAAAAAACCCAGCTGATTGCATCCAGTCATTGACTTTGCAGGATTTGCTCATCCTGGATGAGCATGTGGACAAACATTAGTTTGCAATTTGTCTTTGACTCGACAGAGGGAAAACTCCCTTTTAACAGGAAAAAACCTCCAGCAGAAGCAGAACCAGTGTGAGCGGCCTTCTGCTGTTAGAAAAGGTAGCTCTACCTGCAAGACAGTAATATCTGAAATATTTTGTGATGACTTTATTGTTGACCAAGTACTTTAGCTTGATATCTGTATCCTCAATATTGGAAAGTTGAGCCAAACGTAGTGGTACATCTAAGCTAGGTGGATCATTAGCTTGGCCATGTGGGCTTTAGCAGGTCTGCTTATTTTACAGACGGATGCTATGTGTTCAGTCTTATTTTAACAGCACTTCCAGAAGGTGTTACAAAAAACTATCGGTAGTTTGCATTTACCATCACCGTTTTCCAACCAAAGATATTACAACAAACAATGGAGGACAGCTGCAGCTTTTCTGCCATTTTCTTGATAATCTCATGAAAAGGATTTTAAACAGTAGCAATGACACGATGGAAATTTTTGTATTATACTTTGACACATTACTAGAGCCATTGCCTAACGTCTTGGTTAGGATAATTATCTTTAAATCTAAAAGCTAGCTAGCTCTGGGCTAAGACCAAAGACTAAGTGGTACGTGCGAATGCTAGGTTCAAACCCTTGTCACATTTTGATCAGATCATCATTTACATAAAAACCCTTCAGTTATATAAGTGTGTGACTCTCCAATGCGAAACAAATGCTCAGAATAAAAACTGTTAAAGGTATCTTCCAATATATTGGTTTTATGCAACAAAGTCTGAACCATCTCTTGAATAAACCTCTATTATTCGCAACTTCTGGAAACTCCAATCCTGTGATATCACTGTGCTAAAAAAAAACAAAAAACGAAAAAGAGTTAGGGCAGTACCACCATTAAGTTTCATCTGGCCTCAGCCAATAACATCTGCAGTGAATTTGCTGCGTCTAGAAGTTAGAGAGAAGACTTTACTACACATCATTTGGGGAGATGGTGGTTGTTTCTTTCATGGCTGGCTGACAGTGGAGCAATTTGAGGGAGCATCATGTCTTTAGAGAGCAGTAGTGATTTTTTTCTCTGTTCTCGGGAATCTGACCAAAATATCACATCTACGGACTTCAATCTAATATTCAGGTCCAAGTTTTGATAAAAAAAAAAATGTAGCTATGAACATGTTGCAATTCAATCCTAGACTGAACGATGTCCATTTCACAAAGATCAGTTTCATAATATGACATGGTATTATTTTACTTAGGCAGCACAGGAATTGTTAGCAGAAAGAGTTTTAAGAAAAACCCTGAAAATAAATAAACCCTGAGTTGCATTTTTATCATACATTTATTGTTTTTTCCGCCAAAGGTTGTTATTTGAGAGCTCCTGTTCGTTCTCTGGGGATTCGAACGGCACTCCTCGGAGCTGACTTTTGCTCTAACAAAAACAAAAGCGGCATAGTCGGTTTGTGTTGTGGGTAGAGCAAACATCAATGTCCCACAATGCCAGGATCTGCAACACAATGAAGTCCAGTATGAAGTTTTCCTCTAAATTCTTCCTCATGCAGCAAGAAGCATTGTTGTAGCGTGTCACAAGGGACAGATATTTACAGTCAGACGACCAAGTGCCCTTTCCTCCAAAGTGCACTGGCAGTTATGAGTTATTGACAAAATTTCAGACGTTTTTCTCTGTACCAATCAAATGACCAGACCAGATGGGCTCTTCTCATTTTGGTGAAGTAGTTAGACTCTATCTCCTTTCAGACAAACCTCATTTGTCTTTTTAAATGATTTAACACTCAGTCACATCAGAGTCAACCTCTATTGCAGATTACATTGCTGCTTCTGTGTAAACACTCCTATCTGCCTTTAAACTAGTCTGAAGAGCTATTATGTAATGTTTAGATTAGCCTGCAATGAATCCGCTCTCAGTGTAATGCAACCTGGGATCCGAGCCTCCCACATCCCCTTAAAGTCAGTACGAGTGCTCCTTGACGTCTGTGTTTCAGTTGCTTTCTGCCTGTTTTTTTTTTCTTTCCATATAATCTTTGCCGTTTTGTGGTTGCCTCTCCCCAGATTGCTATTAATCACAGTTTTGGGAGGGGATGTGTTAGACATTTGGGCTGAGTTTGCTCTTTGCAAGGAAGTGAAGTTTTTTTTCTCAGGATGCATGCCAGATATTACAAAGGTGAGAAAAAGTATTCACACCCTATGAATGTTTTCACATCTTATAACTTTGCAAGTATACTGCAAAATATGAAATAAGTGTATTTTCTCTTGTTTTAGGGAGGTAAGTGAGACAATTTAGCAGTGGAATAAGATGATTTACTTGTAAAATAAGAAAAACAAGTGCATATAACATTCCAATCGAATCCATTTTATTTTTATAAAGCACATTTAAAAACAACTTGACCATATTATTAAGAGAAAAAAGTGAAAAGTAAAATAAAATAACTAAAATATTACTGTTATTGCATTTAAAGTATTTTAGTGGGATTTCATGCACATGAATATTGTGGAAATTAAGGCTTAGTATATAAAATCTTATGCAATGAAAAATCTGAAAACGATGTCAATATTTTCAATTTATGAGTAGCTCCCCTCTCTCTTGTGATAGGCATCCCACCAGCAAAATGCTGCCATCGTCAGGTTTCATATCAGGAGGGATGTCTACCTACACTATTTTGCATGTTCTCCATCTAGAAAAATGTTTTAGATTTTTACTTGTAAGAATAATGTGTCATTTTGCTTTTAGTTCACTTTCAAAGTGTAGTTAAACCTGTCCTAATAACATGACCCCGCCCCAGAAGATTTTTGAACTATGTCTAATTGGGCTGTACCAAGAGACATTAAGGGGCAGGGTTAAGTGTTTATGGCGTGAAATTTGTTCCAGTATTGTTGTGGATTAAAGAACACCTTTTGACAATGAAAATTTGAGGGGAAAACACATTTTGTAAATAGAAATTTTATAAAAAAACAACACAGAAAGATTATTTGAAAAGAATTTTGAACACAAGAAAAAAGGTTGATTTATAAAACATGAAGATAAAAGGACTATACAGTGAAGTCATTTTTCAATATTTACCTGAATCTGAAATACTGGAAAACAAAATAGCAATGCTTGTTAAAAAGCAAACACTCTATTACATTTCTAACACAAATTTAACATTGCAAAAACTAGTACAGCAGCGTGTGGGAAAGAGTAGCAAAGTAATTTTACAGTATTTTGATAATTTGAAACTCTTTGATAAATAAAACCCAATAATTGTTGAAAAAGATGTTATAGTCAATTTCTAACACTGTTGTGTTTTTGCAAAAAAAAAAAATGCGTAACAACTCCTGGGACAACTTTTTATAAATTAGGTCAACTTGCAACAATAACATAACAAGGAAGTCATGGTTATTCAAAAACATGCTTTTTCACGTAATTAATGTGTTTTGTCTGAGCAAAATAGCATTAATCATCATACTGATAGTGGAAGTTTTGTGTTGTTCCTTAGATGCCCAGTGTGGCTAATTAGCTTCAAACCTAAATTTGCACAAATTTTAAGTACTATGTTAAAAACGTATTAAATCCAACATCTGATTTTCAGAAAAAACACAAATGATGATTATTTTGTACAACTTTGAGGGGTAAGATGGATGCTGATTAAAGTGCAGGTAAAATATTCGACTCATAGCAACATAAAATACTGTTTACATGTATATGTAAGAGGTAGATTTGTCTTCTGACAGCCACAACATGAAGTACAGAGGACACTTAATGCTTGCTCAGAATCCAGTCCACATGCTTTCCTCTCAGCTTTACGGTAAAGTAAACAAGTTCCTTCTGTCTGGATTTTTGTATATTATTGGCAGACACAAGTCCCTGGGATGCCAGAAGTGGTTGTGATTTTTTTTCCTTCCCCTCCACCACAGTTGAGCAAAAGGTTTGTCCCCGTGTCCACAGTGCTTTCTTCGGGCCAGAGACTCAGCGCTGCCAGAATGTATTGTGCAACCGCTGTAACCTGAGAGTTCGGCACAGTCAGAGGAGGCGGAGAGAGGCAGGCGCAGGCGTGGGTCGTCTGGTCCTGATCGACACACACTCCACACACGGCCGGCGTGCCAAACCGACAAAGTCCATTCCAGTGCGCTAAACCAGATGTTGCCTGTGTGATTCATGCCGAGGAACCGGAGCGGTGCGGCGCAGAGGCCGCGCTGCTAGGCATAGTGGTTGGGATGTTTACATAGCAACGGGAGTCCTGACTGTGTCTAATTACAGGTCTGCTGTGTCCCAATGTGAGGCCTTTATCTTAACAGCGCTGTCAAGCAGGAGACATTCATTCTGGGCCCTCTCTGTTGAGAGCAACTCCTTTAGCTTCCCATTGCCCACTCTAACTAGCAGCAATGTGTCAAGTGAGTGAATAGATGGCATATTGTGTTTTCTCTCCTCAAACATTCCTTGAATGAGGAAACACACACACTAAGTGAGCGGAGGAAGCTGCACTCATTCCTTTCAGGACTGCCGTATCTTGTCAGCGTCCTGTTAAGAGGATGCTTACGCAAATCCGAAGGAGTAAACTGAATCCCACCCTCCTTCCCCTCTTTCTCTCTCTGTTTCTCTCTCTCTCTCTCTCTCTCTTTTTCTCCTCGGTTCCAGTAAGCAGACGTGTAAATAATTTTGGTCGGAGCCAGTAATAGGAGACAGCTGGGGTGATAGTGTGCTTTCCATTGTGTTCATCAGCCCTGTGGAAAAATAGTGAGTCCTGAGGCTGTGGAGTAAGAGCAGTAGAGTTATAGTATGTGCTGTGACTTCATTGAAGAGAGGGGAATAGTAAAATGAATGGTATGAAAAAAAGAGAAAATACTTTTCTTGTTTAGGTAACCTTGAAAGGAAAGTGTTTACCCCATCATGTTACGCTTTGGATTTTATTTTTATCAGCTGCAGTTTTAGTCTTCTGCACGACTCCAAGAGGCTTTCTAAGGGATGTGAGCTTGCGGCATTCTGGTCGTATCTTTCATCAAAGTGGGCCCCCTCCAGGGGCCTCACCTTCCCCACTCCACTTCCACCAGACAAGCTGTGCTGAAAGACCAGCTCCAACTTTTTTTGGAACAACTCTGTGGAAAACCACAACGTCTGTCCAATAAATGACAGCGAGTCCCCATTAGATGACCTTGGATAACATATATCATGATTAAACAAAAAAAACACACACCAGTCTTTGGTGATTCAGAAATGAAGTTTGGATGTTAAAATAGAAAGAGGTGGATTGGAAAGAAATTGAAGAATCCACTAATTGTGTGAATAGTTCACCTGCACAAATGGTTTTGTCCACTTTAGAACCACTAACGTTAACCCAGTTGATGCCCAGTGATTATGTTTATTGTTGCTAACGGGGGACGAGCTTCAAGTAGCTACAAGACTTGGAAAAGCACAGGAATTCACCATTGTAGAAGTAGTTGCATTGCTGACAACCTGATACTAAATCAAACAGTTTACTTGTCTCTCAGAGCGGAGGAATGATCAGACAGATTTTATCATCTGTTTGAGTTTGGGTTTATTCTGAAATGCACTTTAAAGGTAATAGCTACAACATTTTATCCAACTGATTAATAAAAAAAAAACATCCATACAACATATAGATTAGTGCAGAATAAAGTATTACTTTTACTGAAAAAACTGTATGTTAATAGATAATTATTTAATCAGTTTTTATGTGTCCAAAACATATAAATGTTTATCTCTGGTTATCATCGACTCCAAATGTTTCTGCACCAATCTGAGTAGTAGGTTAAAGTCACAAAACATGGAGATCAGGTGGTGACAGATCCTCGTAGCTCTCTGATAAAGCTTCTTCTTGAGATTAAATGTCTTAGATCCGAGCAAACAAAGACAAAAAGATGCAAAACAATGGTGAACATTGGCAAAGTTTTGTGCGTTAGTGCCCACTTAAGGAGTCAAAGGGACTCAGAAGCCACACAGGTCTTCACTTTTTTTTTTTAAACTGATGAGTTAAATGTTTGGTGATGCTAAACGTTGGTTATTCATTATTCGCACTGCTAATGCTATCAGTAAAGAGTGAGGGCAGGGGGAGGTGACTGGGCGCCACTTACTGGCCATTAGGAGTTAAATTTATAGGCATCACCTTTAATGACCTGGTATATTGTGGGTTGTTTTTAGTTAAAGACGTTAGTTCCTAGAAGTTGGTTATTTTATTAGTGTAGTAGCTGTTATGCACATCATTTACTCCCTGTTGTCCTATTTTGGTCTCATTATTGTACTGCAGTGTTATCTTCTGGTTAGCATTGTTGTGTTTGTTTCTGTTTAGTCCCGTCAGATTTACAGTATTATTCTGGTCTCCATTCATCGTTAGTTCTTACTATTGTCTCTGAGGTTTATCTTGTTTCTTAGATTTTGGACTTTAGCCATTGTTTTGTGAATTACAGTTTTCAAATTGAATATGCTGATTATTGATTCTGCTTTGCCTCCCTCCTGCCTCAACCAACGTAACTTAGAAAGCGTGAACAACCATAAACAAAACGGAAAAACTGGCTCCTATAAAAGTATAGATGGTTAATAAAAAGCCTTGAACTCACAGAATCTGATTTTGCGTCCGATCTGACATAAAATCATGTCATATGAGGTGGTTGCGTTTAGCGCCCATTGGGGATGAATGGGGATGAACACACCCCTTGCGTAGCTCCGACTGAGATACACTCCAAGTCCATTTTAGTTGGACTTTGCAGAAATTCAGCTGCACTCTCTGGGGTCTGACAGGAACAGTGACGAGATTACAAAGTAAAATGTCCGTTTTGAGGGGTAATACAAAATAAAATCTGTCAATGACAACAGAAAATAGTCAGGTTTGGAGTTGCACAGCGCACATATAGCAGACGGGACAGACAACCAAAAAAACATTTTTAAAAAACCTTACTTAAACCATGATGGAGTTCAGGATGGACGGGAAACGGAAAAAGTAGTGATCCTCTTTGAGCCTTGCAAAAATAATGAGGGACAGTAAAAACACAGTTTAACCTAAAAAAACAAAACTTCGACAAACTTCAGAAAACGGATACAGTTAAATAGTGATCCTCTTTTAAGTTTTACAAGAAACAAAACAATGAAGACGGACAGCGCAGTTAAGCACAGCTTATCACTCTCTCTATGACAAAAAGAGAAAACAAAATTCTCTGAGGATCTGCCTCAACCAGTATCCATATAAACCGTCAAAAAGCATTCATTGCTGTCTATTTATTTTCTTTAAACATAGTTCCCATTATATTTCTACTATAAGCTTATTCAAATCCTCTATCTGTTCTCCAGTCTGGCCTTGAAGTGGGGCTCAGTTTGAGGTGTTATAAACCAGTAAAACCAGGTCAAACAGGAAGAGCGTCTTGCTAGTTGTTGTCTTCTGCACTCACAACAATGCTCCATTTGTCTAATAAATCTAATGGACCTGTTAGGGGTGGATAGTTATCTGTGATTGTTGTCATGATGAGAATTTCGATTTATCATTAAGTTAAAAAACTTGGATTAATGATGCTTAAAAAGTAAAAAAAAAGACTGAATTGTCCAAATTTTTACCTTTATTTTCCTTAACATTTTCTTTTTCAACCGAGCATTTAGAAATTTAAAGAACATGATTTAGTTTGGTTATTGTAGCCATAGAAATCACACAATATGTAACTAGTTACCTACAGATATATTTATCAAGAGTTGTATTTTTGATCATGGGACTGTGTTTTCTTCTGGTATGCAGTCACAGCCACACCGTTACATACGTTTTTTTATGGTCACTTTTATCCTTAGTACATTAGTGCCACAAAATATTGGGACAATATTTTAAGTCCATATTGCCCATCCCTAGGACCTGTTACTGATTAACCTAGCTATCCTTTTGTGAGTTTTACTGAATCGTTCATGTCATGTAGACATATTTACAAATCCGAATTCCTGTTTTCTCTTGTCATAAAACTCTTCCGGGCTTATTTACTGACTGGAGCCTGTTCTGACCCGCCTGTCATTCGTCACTGTTTGTGTTTGCTAACTGTCCAGTTAAGAGGTGCTCCCAGCTCCTCCGTACATGTTAACACATGAGGCAGAATGGCATCCAACAAGCCATTCTTCTTCTGTTCCCTCCCTTTTCATAACATCGAGGAACCCAGAGGAATGAATCCTCTTCCAGTTGCTGTGAAAGTGCCGTCTGCCTTGGCCTCTTTCACCTCTGGCTCCGCCATGCTGGCCTACAGAGACTTTGCATTGTTTCAGTTTTTGCTCTCTGTTTATGGCAGCCTGCAGCTTTTTTTTTTTCTTCTGCTGAGCTTAGAAGAAGTTTGTCATGTATAAGCAGAACCACGAAACGTTGTCTATATGTGCTAACACCACCGCTGTGATCCAGATCCACTCTCATCCAGCTTTGTTGCTCAATGTCTGTGGAGACATGAGACAATAGGCAAACTATGCCTAAATAAAAACACTCAGATATAGTCCAGAGGGACCTGAGGAAAACCAGATTAGAAAAAATATTACTTTTTCCATTTTTAAAACAGTTGGTATCAACCTCCAGTAAAGGCTTTAGTTAACTTGACTTTTTTTAGGGTTTTTTTTCAAGCTTTCCTGCTGTGAGTCAGGGATTAATTATGTTACAAGGAAAGGCAACATTACACTGTGTTTGACAGCATTTACTCAACAACAGTCTAACTATTTCATAAAGAAGACAAAAGATCACCATCAGAGTTTACATTTAAACTGTCTTTAGTGATAAGCATGGTTGGACCGGCTAGCATTGCTAATTACATGGCATCTATTTTGATACCATGGACGTCCCAAAAATTATACGTCGGGGACGTGTTAGGCTGACGGACATGTCAGAGATAAATGCTGCTGATCAAAAAGTCCTGTGGCAGATGGTCGTAGTTCGTTTTTTGTTGTTCTAATTCAAACAAAATAACCATTTTTATTGTTTTTTTTTTCAGCAGTAAAGCAGTAAAACCAAAGAATGATCCAGATACAGATTCATTTGATATTCTTTTTTAATGCTTTATTCGATTTGCTCATTAAGGTTTATTTCTGTTTAAATTTAGATTAATATTAGTTCTCCATTGTTGTTTTGTTGTGTAAATCAGCACGTTTTAGGGGTCGGTTCAGCTGATGTCAAAAAGATTGTTTTAATATCCTGAAAAAAAAACATGTGTATCGATCTTTACTATGATGCATTCAGCAATTAGTAAAGGTTTGTTTTTTATGTTCTGGACTGACTGGTCACAGAACGGTACAGATTGAGCTAAAATAGTCCAATTCTGGCCATCAGCTGATTAAATTAAAAAAAGAAATTCTCTTCAATAAATCTATATTTTATTTTTGCTGATACGATCATTTGTGACACCGGTTAATCCAACAGAAATGAAACAGGGTTCGTTGCCAGCCTGGATGAGACAAATGGCCCCAGGGCCCACCTCCCTGCTTCCCCTGCTGGGTTTAAATCCTAAAGTTAATACATGGAGGCTCCTGCTGAATCCCTGCCAATCTGCTGTCAGAGACTGTGGCTTTTCAGGCCTTTATGACTGATGAGAGAGATGTCCTTGGAGCAGCTTCTAAACATTACCTCCTATTACTAAGCGCAGGCTGTTATGCTCGGATACTCTTAGTACCAAACTCTGTTGGATTACCTGAGAGCACTTGACTTTTGGTGTCTCACTTTTTCATGTAGTTACCTGGTTTAGATCATCCCTCCCGGCTCAGGGACATTAATGCTACGACACCAATGCTGTTCATGTTTTTAGTGCATTTTCAGAAAACTATGTCTACTCTATTGTTTTTTTTTGAGATTATCAATCTTTTCTTAGTTTCTTCTAATACCTCTTAATGGTTTTCAGACTTTTGCTCCTTATTTGAGTTGCTTCTTGTGCCGACGACTTTGTTTAGTCTTGATATTATAGGTCCAGACAGCACATGTCAGCGCCTATCGGTAACGACATATATAGGTAGCCCAGGCGTATGCACACAGGGCCTGTTCTCAGCCAGCTGTCTCTCCCCACACAGTGGCTCCTGTGTTCCTGTGGGAATCGGCCTTGTCATCCATCTCTTCAAAGCCCTCCGATTTATGTCTGTGTTTAGCAGCAGAGAGGAATGCGCTACTTTCTATCTTCACTCCTCGCCTGTGGCTGCAAATTCTCTGGAATTGTTCATGTGATTCTTTTTTTTCTTAATCTTCATATAATCGCTGATGGTTTCCCAACAGGTGGTCATGACATTTGTCAGAGCTGATGCAAAGAAGCCTCTGCTGTCACTACCAATTAAATGTGTTACGTTGCTCATTCTGCAGAGCAAAGGGCTGAACCAATCTTTGCAAATCAAGCCAAGTTACGGCTACGCTTTAGCTCACAATAGCACACTATTGCTAGTGTGATGCTATTCCATGAGACAGAATGAGTGTAAAGCCCCTGACCATGTTTCCTAATGATAATGACAAACAAGTGCTTTAATGCTGGAGTATATAGAATAAAGAGTTCCAGTTTGACTCAGTTGGAGAATTTTTGATGTTTCTCAGAGAAACTTAATATAAAAGAAAAGGTTTTTGTTTTGCATGTTTTATAATAAAAGTAAAGCCTCATAGTGTCTGTCGACCTTATTTCAGAGGTGGGACTCAAGTGATATGACTTCGACTTGAGTCAGACTTGAGGTATTCATTTTATGAGTTTAAATTTTGACTCTAAAATAATCAGAGGCAGGAAAAGTCTTCATATTTTACCTCAAATCATTCGAAACACGTATATTTTAAAAAGTGATAATATCTCTCTTTACACACGCTCTACAAATGTGTTCAAGAAAAGCAGCAAAGCCAATTATAATAACCAGATTTTTTTTTAAAAAAAAGAAAGAAAAAGTCTAAGACAAATATGCTCTGATGGTCATTTTTCTCAGTAAAATGAAATTCAATCTGAAAAGAATCAGAGGTTTAGATCAGGGATCACAAACTGGTTCCAGAATTGGCCGTGTGGCTACTGGCTTTCTTTCCAACCAAGCAGTAGCAAACCAGACTATAGTCATCTCATTAAGTCATCAGGTTAAGGCTGAATGAGACTTGATGAGATGAATGGAGTCTGGTGTGCTACTGCTTGGTTGGAAAGAAAGCCAGCAGCCACACGGCCCTTTCTGGAACCAGTTTGACACTCCTGGTTTAGATGGAATAACTTACAATTTAGTTTGACATTTGAAGTTGCAGAAAGGAAGTTAGGCGGGACGTTTCTATTGATACAATAAGATACAGTAAGTTAAGTTTTTTCTATAAAAAGCTTGCTCCCAGTTATAGCTGTTGTGTTGAGCTGCTCAAGCTGTCAGCAGCAGGCTTTTGTCAATCGTTTACATTTTCTAAGACCGCTTCTCATTTTGGAAATAGAATATTAGAATATAGAATAGAGGTTTCACTTGGTTTAACTTCGTCTAAAAAACATGTTTCCCTTTTACAACAATTAGCCTTTAATTAGCTGCCTTTTTTAAAACCATCAGTCACCTCGAAGTCATTTTGTTTTGCTGGCAAACTATAAATAGATGTGTTATAGTGTTGTCTACATGTCACAGGTGTTATTTTAACAGTTTACTGAACAGTTGTTGAAATCCTACTTTTGTTTCTAAAATCGTCTCTTTAGCGCCCTCCTCAGGTTGACAAGGGGTCACTGCATCTGATGTTTGCCATTGGCTTAGCCTTGGATGTGACATCATCAACAGAGGACTCACCACAGCAGCTCCATCCTGTGCATCTGCTCTCTGCTGACACATGGTGGTTCAATTAGAGATTTACAAAATAAAACAGAATCAGGATTTTCTTCATTATTAAAGTAAATGTATTAAATTTTGATTAAAAACAAGCCTGCATCATCTTAAACAGACTAGTATAATGATTTAAAGTTAGTTTTCTTTCAGCTGATCACATGACCTTAAAAACTGTTTGGAAAAAAAACCCCTCCAGGAATGATTGACAAGTGGTCACATCTATAAACAAGCTAATATTGGCTTTTTGTACTTTTATTTTTCTTAAAAAGCAGAAGGAAAAAAAGAGGTCGACCGTGAGCCATGTTTCCATTCAAATGCGATGAGAATTTTGAGCACACTTTTTAAAAGTCCAAAGAAAGAAGAAAATCTGAATTAGATGCGTTTCCAGAGCAAATAGAGAGGTGATGCAAAGCGTAAAGTTGTCATACGTTGACATTACAGTAAACAGGAAGTAGAGGTAGCGAGGACCACAGATCGGTGATAGACCGAGGTTTTAATGGATGTGTTGCAGTCAGGCAAGTTTGATTAAATTTATTAGGTCAGCTAGTGTTAGTGACGGTTCATAACATCCTGAGACGTGCGATTGTGATTCTGCATTTAGGACGCCGCCGGCAGCCATAACAACTGATCAGTTATGTGACATAAATATTCATTACATCAGAACTCATTTAACAAATGTGTTTTCATAGCTTTTTAGTGCATTTATGCTTATTTGAAAAAGCTAAAAACCTAGCCTAAAAACATGTTTTTTTTGGAGAAGTGTGGTACATTTGTTTTAATTTCTCTTTTTTCATTTTTTCATTCTAATGCAATTCTTCAAATAGGTTGATGAAAACACGTGGACAGTTTTTACTTTTAATTTATTTTTTGTCAAATACTGTTCAACAGTTAAACCACCAGCCTATGATTAGTCTTCATGCTTTCAAATACTGAGAATCTTGAAAAGTTGTCTCGATGTCCCAGTTTGTTTTTAATCCCTCCCTTGACTTGATTTAATCGTTCCATTGTTCTTTTTTTTTCGGCACCATTCTTATGCTTTTCCCATCAACATTACAAAGATGCCTCCGCTTTTATTTTAAATTCAGTTTCCATGTTGCCTGTGAAGTTTTTTTTCCACATTTGCACGAGTGTAATTTATTATCTAAGCACCTGTTAACGTACTTTGTGAGTGAAAGAGTCTTTGTCTGGATATCCAGCCTTGTGTCACATCTCCTTCAGACAGTCAGAACGATCCGTAGATTTACTCCCAGTAAACTGTTTTATCAATTATATGCCAACAGACGGTATTACACAGAGGGCTTAACCAAAAGGAGCCTTTGCCTCGTATTGAGTTACAAACAGAGTTGTTGGATATTTGACTTCAGATTTCACACTTTGATCGTCGAGTTTACAACTTCCCTAATGGAGTGTCTGCTCACCCCCTTCCCTCCTCCCTTCATTCCAGCTTCCTTCTCTTACGCCTTCAGTTTTACAGTCCACAGATAAATCCTTTTCATAGCTGCGCTGGTGAGCTGAATTTACACCACCCTTATGAAGGGCTTTAGCTGCTTCCTGTTGTAGTGGCTCAAGGTTCAGGGGGTGAGCGGGCTGCGCTAATGTCAACACTGCAGAGCAGCAAATTTTTGAGTCCAAAGCCCCCCATAGGAAAACAGAAGTGCACAGAATAATATATATAACATGGATTAATGACAACTCCAATGACATCCGTTTCAGTTCCCAGGTCGACTTATTATCTCCATTATCTCACTGGATTAAAATTGTTAATTGAAACATTCAAGGTTTTCTCTTTGTCTCCTCCTCTCTCATCGTTTGGACTCCTAAAAAATAAAGCTGCATTAACTCGAGAAATACTGGGAACCAGATATGTCAGCATGCACACACACCAGGGAAACGTTCTGTTTGTTTGTATTCGGAAATGGCTTTGTGGGAATATCAGCCTTGCCCCCCCTAACTGGCACACACACTGACATCACTTCCTGTACCCTTTTCTTGGCTCACTGTCACAGAGTTGAAGAAAATGAAGTGTATTTCCTGCGTGTATCTCTGTGCTAGAGCAGTTCAGGGTTCAGTGGGAAAGACGTTTTAGCTTGTTGAAATTTTCTTGATAGAGCATTTTCAGAATCCACTTGGGTGGTTTATTTTACTGAACATAGCTTCTAATGGATTGTTGAGCGTATTAAACTTAAAGAAAGAGCCAACAAACAACTATTTTTTATAGTGAAAACACACCATAGAGCAGAATGATCAAAGCATCAGATAAATAGACAACAATGATGCAATGCACCTTTAGCTTATGAGAAGAGGTAGCGTGATAGTTTAAGAACATTAAAAAGAGACAAAGACTTTGAATATTTTTTTTATTAATAAAATGAATGTTTTTATTAAAAAAAGGTTTAACTTTACCATCTGCTGCATTTCCAGGCCTGTCAATTTCTGATCTTGACGTTACATGACTTTTTTCAAACGATTTTCACATTCTGCTGGTACATCTTTAGTTATTTTTATGTTTTACCCCTTGTTTTTTGCTCAAAGTATGAAACCCTTTCATGTATATTTTTATGACCAAAGAGGTACCAAACTTTCTGTATGCGCAAGGAATAAACAAGGAAGTAGCCTCTTAATGCTAAGCTAGTTAGCGCTTTCCAGAGAAGTGAGAAAAATCCAGTGTAAAGCAATCAAAAAAAAAATGTTAAAAGCATTTTATTTCATGCGGGATAAAACTGCTACAGCTTCAAGAATACAGCATGAATGTTGGTGTTCATGGAAGCCGTTGCTAAAGCTGCCGAGGCGTTTAGATGTAGCTGCTAAGTTAATGGAAGCAGGAGTAGCTTCCTTATTAATAGTGACACTAGCTATAGTCTCAGTAAAAACTACATTATAAATGAATACATAAATGAATAGATTGATTGGAAAAATAGATGGATTTGAAAAAAGAATCAATAGAAAAACAACAAAAATAAAATGTTATTTGGGTTAGCAGATTGGTTTATCTCAGTGTTTTACTCCAGCTGCTGACAGAAGTAAAATAATTGGACAATTTTTTTTTTTTTTTTAACAGAAGTTTTTTTTAAACCAGGTGATTAAACACGAATAATTGGGACTAATCCCTAGTCTGCAAAAATATTATTTTAAAAACAAATACGTTACAAAACGACACTACTATCCAACGCATTCTCACTCCCGACTCGTTATATACTGACGCCTGGGCAATGTCCCCTCAGCGTCACATATTGACGCGTCAGGTACCCCCTTCGCGTCAACATTTGACGAGAAGGGTCTATTCTATTTTTGTATATTTTTGTAAAAGGCACACAATTTGTGCAGAGCACATGTTTTGG
>JAUZNJ010092747.1:0-22249 GCA_034780135.1 Jordanella pulchra
TTTCTTTCTTTCTTTCTTTCTTTCTTTCTTTCTTTCTTTCTTTCTTTCTTTCTTTCTTTCTTTCTTTCTTTCTTGTTCAACATTAAAAAATAGCAAGTGAAATAGACTACGAATAAAATCTGGGCTGGAACATTTGGGCTGGAATTAAACATATTGTTGATTCTGATTCTGTTTACTTTTTGGGAATTTTTTCTTGCTATTTTTGTGTGAAAAAAAAAATAATAATAATTTTCTTTTGCAAATTAATCTATGAATCTATCAATGTGGCACAAATACAGAACTACAATAAACTTACAGTTTAAAATCTACCAGGTACAACAGAAAAAATCAAAGTATCACATCAGGCTCTGTAATGTGGAATGAAGCCAAAGTAAAACGTGCTTTTAACTGTAAAGTTTATAGTTACCCAGTACCTACATAGTGGAATCAATTTCCGATTATTTCTTAAACTACTATAACATGTAAGATAAGATGAAAAAAAGGAAATGTTAATGGTGATTCGACTGATTCTAAAACTTTTATGTTACAACATCCCAGGTTGATGACATCAAAACTTGAGGATTTTATCAACCTGGGGAAAAAAATCTATGTTCAAATTCAGAAGCTACCAAGTTTTAAAAACAAGCATCTAATTATGTTACCCAACTGCTTCGTTGTTTTATAAAACACAATAGAGCAAAACTTAGTTTTTGAAGTTTTTTTCTTTTATCTTGAAGTTTTTGTTGTTGTTGTTGTTGTTGTTGTTGTTTTATTCTGAGCTTTGATTCATTTTAAATATATACATAATATCTGTTTTTACTTAAGGTCAAGTTTAAAGAGAGTGACTTTAACCAGTGGATCCCATGCCCCATACACACACATAGATGTTTGTATCTATCCATATCAGAACTTTAGAGTAAATTACAATAATTTTATTCACTGGATTTATGCCAGACCCTAACATTGACCCTAACCATTACTAGTATATTCCTAACATTAGCTTAAAGCTAAATCACACCATACCTCTAAATTGTCCCACTAACATTAAAATCCAGAGCCTCCACATTAGGACCAGCCTTTGGTTCCTACATGGCCTGTTGGTCCTCAGAAGGTTAGCAAATATACCAAAAAAATTACCATGAATAGATAACATAAACAAGTACATCTATACTCACACATTTAGCTAAATCAGAATCCAAAATTAGGCTGTAGTTGTTCATGATTAATTGCTTATATTTGACCGATGAAGGTTGCAATTTTAATTCAAAAGAATATCAAACAATTTGGTTATTCTTAGTATTTTTTCGAAAAGGTAATAAATGCAACTGCATACAGTTTTTTGTTTGCATTATATAATTGTTTAATAAAAGTATACATACTTATATTACACTGAAATGCTTTGCTATCTTACACACTAATAGTGAAATATATGTTGTTTGTCATTTAAAGCATTTGAAACTTTTTTTTTAATTTAGTAAATGTCCTAAATCATAGTTTTTCTTCATTTACATTGAGTCGATTAATACCGTTATACCCAGGAACACCACAAGGGGGGAGTACAGTTTAGTAAATCCCCAGACCTTCCTAATCAGATTTTTCCTCTGGTGAACAAAAGCGATAATAAAGATTCTGGGCATTGATTGGCTGATCAGTAAAAGGCTCTCAGATAATTGGCCGGGAGAGACTACATTCTCCGCCTTCCTGTGTGTTTAGCAGAGTACTTGCTTCGTTTCTAAGGACCATATTTTTGCGGGGTTCTAGTGCTGCGGTGAAAACTTCATAAAAACCAAGGCCCTTTCTGTTTTTGTTGTAGTTTTAAACACAGTATTTTTCAGAGGAAGGCAGTATGACAGCAAAACTGAAAGTTTTAAATCAGGATGAATGGTTAAAGTCCCTGGGCAAGAAAGAATGTGGTTTCCTGATGTACCGTAAACATGTTGTGGGCGTTTGTGTGTGCGTCTGTATTTATCTTATCCAGATTAACATACTCCTCCTGCTCGCTGCAGTTTCCTGCTTCAGTCTGATTTCTCCTGTAACCTGGTTCTGATGGCACGAAGGAACATTTTTGCTGTATAAAAGAAATCTCTTCTAAACAAACTGTTCCTCTTTTGACTTCATTTTTGTTTTATCACCGTTTGTTTTGGGTTGGAATTATAAACGCAGCTTCCAGAGAGCTTTCATATGAAAATGTACCGTTTTGGATATTAATAACCGCCTTTATTTGTCACTGGAAAAAACATTGGGTAGTTTATTCTCATTCTCACTTTGTTTTTCTTATTGTTTTGCAGGTCATTACCATGAAAACACACACCCTTCAACCCATTAGGACACTATAACAAGTATTTAATTATTTTTGAAGAAAGCATGTAAGTATTCCAGATTTAACTACAAGGAATAATTTTTATCCATTGCCCCATGGCAATTTGATGGTAAAGACAATAAAAACACATGAATACATATATTCAAGATTTGCCAAAAATAGTTAGTTAATACTGAGGCAGATCAAATTTAAAAACAGCAGCCTGCTCCCAAGAACAAACAATTGGTAAAAATGAAGTTAAAATGGCAGTGCATTTAAAAGGTTTTTTGATTTACATCATATTATTGATTATTAAAATGCCACTGTTAAAATGATTCACAAAACAGGTGCAGAGATTAAATCTTTTTCATTTCTAAAGAATATGATACAAAAAAAAGAAAAATCTGACAACCGTAAGTGTTTTTGACTTTCACAGAATAAAGTATTTTCAAAAGCTTTCTGTAATCACCAGTTTTTGACATTGACCTGATAGAAGTCTGAAGTATAGAGGATTATTTTAACACATTCTGGTGAAAGTTGTTTGAGAGGTTCCTTGCATTTTTACTTTATCAAACAGCATCTTAAATATTTCATCATCTGGGTTTTGACTCTGCAAGCAGCCTTCCAGCCTTGCTGGATTTCTTGGTGAATCATTGTCATGTTAAAAAGTCTGATTCTGCTTCAGCTGGGTTTTGTTTTCTGCTGGTCTCACATTTTTTCCTAATTTAGACTTTGCTGCAGGAAACCATCCCTAGACCCTGACAAATCCAACTATGATTCACAGCTCATATGACGTTCTTAGACAGACATATTCTGTGTTTTTCAAACATGTTCTCTGTTTACAGTTTAAGTATTTGATTTTTAGTGTAATCTTTCAAAAGAAAATAATTTTTTCCTGAAGTCCTGCTCTTTAAACACAAGTCTGCCAATGAATTTTGGAACTAAGATTTGCTCCCTAAAGAAACTCCATTACAGTTAAACCTTTAGAGTCTAGAACAATGTAATCTCAAATCAAATCATCTCCCTTATTTTGTTGACATTTAGGATCAGATGATTGTTTCCACACCATGCCACAAAGCTGTTCACCAGCTCTCCAGGAAAACCGTTATTTGTCTGAAGGTATACCGTAATTACTGAGTTTCACAGGAGCTGATCGAAGACATTAAGTGGGGTTGTTAAGGAGCTATGATCAAAGCTCACTTTTAAAAGCATGTTTTATGACCTATCATGATCTTGTAAAAAGAACCAATTGACTCTTGGTTCTTTTAGACATCTTTAGCAGGGCCAATAGGAATAACTTCATCTTTTTAGTGTAAAACTTAACTCAGCAACTAGAGACCACTGTGTGAAGAGAGCATAACCTCCTCTTTGTAAGTGATTCAGAATTCACAGTCTTCTGCTATAAAGTAAAAGGGGCTAATTTAGGCTATTGCTAAACACTTGGGTAAAACTCAGTTACACTATGAAGTGTGTGGCTGCTGGAAAATTCCTTGATAGAGTCATTGGGTATTATAACATCAACAAGGTTTTTTTTTGTTGTTTTTTTTATTCACAGGAAGCTGGTTCGCCGGTGTGTGCTTATGCAAATAAATCTTCTTACAGACTTAACTTACACTTAGTTCAGGCATGTGAGAATTTGCCTGGCCCATATTCCGCAGTGGTGATAAGAAAAGGAATGGAATATTATCCTCTCAGCGAACGGCACCGGATGCCGTTCTGTATTTAAAATAACTCTTCAGTTTCGTTTCATCAGTGAAGCTTTAAGGGGGAAAGAGGATACAAATGAGCTGAGGAGACTATAAGTTCGTTTGAGATATGAAAAAGTAGGGATTTTAGAAAATACAGTCTTAAAAAAAAACACCATGATACATAATGAAAGCTGCTGCAGATAATAGGTTTCATTGATTTGAATCAATCTATTGAGTGTGGGCCACATGTTAGCTTTTTTTGTCACTTCTTCATTGCTAAGACTCTGTTTGCTATTCAGTCAGGAGGAGCCAGAGGACTGATGATAGGTTCCAAAATATATTAAAAAAAAAACTCTAACTTTTTAAAACCTCCCTGGTTTGTAGGAGATTTTATCAATCCTATTGGACCTGTAGTTACATTAAATACACACTATGTGGAGGCAAAAAGCAACTGTTTATTTGTATATTTAATATGTTGGGGGAAAAAAATCATTGTACTAAATATTTTATCTTATAAGTATGTTGTATCATTAAAAAAGATAATTGAAAATGGGGTTAACGCTATAATCATTAGATAATTACTAGATATGTATGAATTTAAATAATTTTGTGTCACTGAGATACTTCTAAGAAAGATAAATGATCCAAAAACCCATACAAAGAATTGTGTATGGATAGTTTTATAAAAAGCATTAAAAGACAAATATAATGCAGGGTGCCTTCCATTTATGTCCCATTATATTTACACATAATGTGATATTGCAGCCCCAGACCTCAATGTTATTTCTTAGGAACTTATGTGGAAATGATCAAATAGTTGTGAAGAAAACAGTGCATAGTCTTTAAAGTGTTTTTGAAATAAAAATCTGAAAAACTTGACATACACGTGTTTTATTTACCCCAAGTCAACACTTCACAGCGATTACAACAATTTTCTTAATTGGAAATGTCTCAAAGAGCTTTGCTCTCATAACTAAGACTACATAATAGTTCAATATTAATCAGAACGGACACACAGTTGCTTTGACATGTCTTTAAGCAGACTAACTTTATGAATGATTTTTTTATTGAGCTTTAATCAAATCAATCCCTTTAGCTCAGTTTGTAAGTTCAGGATCTCTGTCCTGTTGGAAAGCAAATCTTCGCTGGAGTCTCAAGTTTTGCAGATTGTGAAATGTTTTCTTTAAGTTTTTTTTTAGTAATCAGCCCCATCATAGTTCTATCAAAAGAAATGCATCCCCACACCATGATGTGCAGTGGGATTTTTTGCATATATTTATTCATAAAGACCGAATTTGTTAGTATTGAAATGTCAACTATTGGGAGTGATCTAGTTTAAGCTTTTTCAGTGTTTCCTGTGTTACCTAGAGGGCTTGTGACAAACTGTAAAAGGACTTCTTATTAGCTTCAGTTGAACATTTGTTTGTATTTTTATTCTTTTAATTCCACAGCACAGTGAATCAGTTGGAGAGATCATTTATCCTTATCTAAATACACAACAGAAATGGATCTCTGTGGAATCATAAGAATATTTCATCTCTTTCATTCTGTTAGAAAATGGTTGATTTTTTTTCCTCAAAGTGCTTTTGCGATTTGCTTCCGACTGATGACATTGAAGGCATCCATCATTAGTAGCCACTTACACGCTGATGCTCTCATTAGACAACTGTGATTGAAAACTGGAGAGGAGGCAAGAGTGAGCTATTAGTTTCTCATTTCCCAGAAAGGAAGGAAACTTTCAGCCCGGCACTGTCAAAATTACAAGTTGAGTGTGAAGAGACCAGAACAGTTTCAATTCATAGACAGAAGCCATCCTCCTCTGTCCCTCCGGAGTTGGCAAGGAAAAGACCACAAAGTGCAGAGAAAGTCAGGAAAACACAGATTGGATGTTTAACACCCATTTACAA
The DNA here is from genome assembly GCA_034780135.1 of Jordanella pulchra. Classification (NCBI taxonomy): domain Eukaryota; kingdom Metazoa; phylum Chordata; class Actinopteri; order Cyprinodontiformes; family Cyprinodontidae; genus Jordanella; species Jordanella pulchra. Next base: position 5,874 of record JAUZNJ010092747.1, read on the forward strand.
TTTCTTATCAGCTGCTTATTGAAGGCAAATATGAGGAGTAATTGCTATAAATATGTTGTCTTTTAAGTCTCAGACATCACGAGGTAAAATCACATCAATTCCAGCTTCCTGCCTTAAAACATCAACGTTTTTTAGTCTATCGCATGTTGAGGTGGGGTTAATAGTGTGATTTTGACTTGATTTGAAAATGTGCATACGAGAGAAGTCCTGTTTAAATATTTCATGCTGTAAAAAACGTTAAGTGGCTTGTAATGGACCTTGAAAGGTTGTCAGAGTTTATGTAACATCTTCTCCATCACTGCTATGCTTGCTTCCATGTTGTGTCAGAGAATGGGCTCAAATAAAAGTGTTCAAGAAAAGCTTCTTTATGTCCTATACTAGATTTTTCTATGGTCTAATGAAAGTGGCTGTCATTATTTAAAGCTATTTCCAACAGGAACAACCAAACACCACCTGGTAGAGCACCGTTTATAATAGCTACATTATTGTTGAAGGACATGCTATGTCATTTAGTGACATAATTAAAAGATTTATTTATCAGCGTTAAGGGGGGCAGAAATAATGCACTCAGCATCTCAGTAGAAAACAATCTGAAAAATAAGAAGGAGGATTTTTTTAAGGTCTTTATAGGATGAAATAAGCTTAAATTTGTGATTTGTATTTGTAAATGTTTTATTTATATTTGTAAATTTCTAATTTGAATTTGTAAATTTGTGATTATTTTACTTATCTGTGCTTTGCTCTTGTAAGTTTGAGGTTCCTACATGTATATTTGTGACTTCTCCTTGTATTTTTTTGTTTGTTGCAACCTTTTATCTCTTATTAATACCTTTTAAACCATTATTCTGATGTCACATGTATGTATGTATTAGTTGACAACAAGAAATACAAAATAAAAGCTCAAATGTGTTGAAGTTTTCAGAGTTACATTCCTCCCATTAAAGAAAATAATAAATTCACACTAGTTATTCAAATAACACAAAACTGGAAAAAAAGGAATATCAGACATACATTTTGTAAATTAGAATTTCTTAAAATAAAATATTGATTTTGAGTTTTTGTTTAAAAAAATAATTCTAAAAACCGAAGTGTCCCAAACACATTTAAGTGCCTTGCTCATGAACAGTGAACCAACATACCTGTCAACAGATGCAGAAGTCTGACTGAACATTTCCTGAACATTACAGAAAAAAAAGCGATTGCCTCAAAGTGTTGCTCAACAAAATATTAGTTCAGAAGCTCCATCAGGCTTGAGATGACATGTTGTGAACTGGTGCTATATAAATAAACTAAATAAACTATGTCAACTAATAGATGAAATCAAAAGTTGTTTGTTTTTTTTTTCCACATCGGTGTGGAGTTTAATCTCAAGTTGAATACAGCTAATCTGTGAAGAGTTTAGATGTCTGTCGATAAAAATTTTTTAGAACAAACAGCATTAAGAAAATCTATGAATAAACCAGACAGCTTAGGTAGAAAGTTGAGGAGAATCTGGCTGAAAAAAGTAATAAAATTATATCCAAGGCTTTCATGAAGTAGGTCTGTTCATACATTAGATTATTGTACAGCTACAAATCTGCAGTCTTGGCTGTCCACCTAATCTGAAAAAAACTGTCAAAGAAGCAATCAAGTAATCTTTGTAATTCTGGAAAAACATTAGGCAGAAAATTGTACAAAAATAGTGAATGAAACAACTTTCTCTGATGTTTTTTTCAGCAGGACCAGTTGATGAGATGATATGTGGAGGTAAATTCAGGGCAATGATCAAAGAAAACCTGTTCCTCTAATCCAGGGTAGGGATTTTAACTTTCAGCGGGACGGTAGGCCATAACATCCAACCAGAAATATGATGGAATGAGTAATAAAACTATGATCCAGTCTGGTCAAAGTTCAAACATAAATCAGCAGCAGTGCTTAAAAAATGCTGTGGTCTACTCTTTTATCTAATTTGACTGAAATTGAGCTACCTTGTTTAAAGAATGGGTGGAAACATACAATTTATCTTCACTAATCCACATTAAGTTAGGAGTTTTATTAAGACTTCATATGTTTGGTGAAAGTCAAAAGAAGAATAGCCCAATGTGTCTTTAAAGTTGATTTTGTTTCAAATCAGTATTTCTTTGGGACCTAAGAGGATGTTTAAATGCTTCATAAAAATAACTGTATATTTCTCCACACAGCAGTTATAGATGCATACAGTTTAGTATCCGCTGCTCTAGTAAGATGTCTCTTCTATTTCTTTTATCTGACATTTTTTTCCTGATCTATGGGGAGTCAAGTGACTCTCCCAGGAAGGTTCAGACACTGGGCAACTCCTTATTCATTTGCATGAATGGGAAGTATGCAAAAACAGATGGATACTGAGGCAACAATGCTAAACAAATCCAGTATGGTTTAATGTCTGAAAGCAGAATCCTGGCACTGTGTTGTGTTTCCAAATTCGAAGAAGGATGTTTGCATGGATACATGAGAACAAAGACAGAAAAAAAAACATTATTGCATGACAATAATTTCATCATACTGTGTTCTGCTGAACAAACTTACAGGACCAAACTAAAATAATCTTCACAGTTGTACAAAATGTGTCCAACTCTTTGTCTTCACTGAGACTCTTAGATGTGGTGCCCAATTAGTCAGCTCTTCAGTGTGAATTCTCAGCCCACCACTTTGCCAAATGCTGACAATCCAAATGTCACCCATGTAAATGTATCCCTCTGCACAACCAGCAATGAAATGTTCTGACTGAAAAGAAAGAGGCCTATAATGTTGTACAGTCTGCTTCGTGCTCAAAAGCCATACATGTAATATAAAATCCTGTATTCTGTATTCTATAAGTGACTATGAAATGCCACTGCATGGATGTCCCCACCCATCTTAAATAAAGCTTTGCTTATTTATTTGAGCCTGTTTTTTTGTGAGTTGCCAGTCTAAGTCGTACCAAAGAAAGAAGGCCTTAATTACAAGAATTACTGCCTTGTGTAAAGTAGGTCTCACAAAAAGGGGCACGTCACAAAATTCTTTCCTACCAAAGCAATTTTACCCTTAAGCCCCCAGACCCTTCAGCTCAGAAAATGCAGATAAAATGTTACCAGATGTTCATGAATCAAGAAGGCTGGGTCACCTATTTTAATCTAACTGTTATACATCCTGATCTAATTTTGCAATTTGTCGGGACTCAATTATCTACATTGGCTCCTGGTGTATGTCTTTATGTTGAGATAGCAAACAGGCAGGTTTAAAGTGAATAAAAATAATGCTGTCTGTGTTCCAGCATCCTGCATTTGATATAATATCAGGTCAAGTATCTCTGATTAAAGAAAAATTGTGGTCTCAGGGGTAATGTTTATGTTTTTATAGCAAGATTATAAGTTCTTTTCCTTAATGTTATTTGGGGTTTAAATGTTTTGGAGGGAAAATGACGAATTTGAGTAGGATTTTAAACATGTAAATTTCCAGGTCCACAATGTCAGAGACAGAATTGGGAGGAATACATGTCTTTATGTGAAAAGAGTCTGTCTCTATCTCTGAGCCATTGTTTTGTGTTTCTGCAGGGTTCTGTTGCCTCTGGCTCTCTCAAAGCAAAACTCCAACAGTGACTCTGGGATTCCTCTAAGAAACAGGCTTCTCTTGTTCAGGCTAATCTAATAAGGCTTCTTAATGTTCAGAGTCTTTTAATGTCTGAATATGAGTCTTAGAAGTAAAGCAGCCAGATATAGAGTTTGGGAAATGTGTAACCTCATCACGATACACAGCAGATCAGAAACATGGAATTGATTTGTTTTTCTACCACATAATTTAGATAACAATGTCATCTAGCTGTCATGTTGACATAGTGAAAGGATCTTTAAGTTTAGTTTTGATTTGGTTTGTTATGGCCTGCCATATGGTGCTTTTGTTACTATTTGCCATGTGTTGAGAGCATCAAAATCCCTCTGAATGTGCATGACTTAAATATACACAACCGTTCAAAAGTTATTTAGTCAGAACACGGCATAAGATCTCATGGTATAGTTTGGTAAAAACAAAAAGAAAACCTACTGCTGTCTCAAAGGTCAATTGTTTTTCTAGTCTTCCTTTCTAATGCCTTCTTTACTTCATCCTTACTAATCTTTACCACTTCCTTAATTACAATGGTCACTATTTCTGCTCTTTGTTTTCTCTCGTTTTCTTCATTCTATCAACTCTTCAAAGTTCTCCTTCCATCCTCCTATAACATTTGCACCATAAGTATATTTGTGTTTCAATTCTTAATGAGGCCTAGTCATGTACCATCACCTGCAGTTGTTTTGAATTGGCCCTAATCCCAGTCCTAGAATGAGTAGGACTGAAAAAGTTTTTTTGAGCAAGGCGCCATACAGACCTGTCTCAGCTGCACCATTTCTTATGAGACGAATCTTGATAGACATCCAAAGCTTTTGACCCAAGTCATATTTTTCAATGGCAATGTTACAGATTTTCAGAGAAATGTGTGTAAAATTTTGACTTTGAAATTAAAATTGTTGACTCTTACAAATAGAAATAATTAGGGGAGTCCATACTGACCTTGCACAACAAAACTTCTCGCTTTGTATTCAAGTTATGTAAAAATGTAGTTTTGATTGTTGTGAAAAATAACATGTTGCAGTTTTTAGTGAAATATTTTTTTCTTTTCAATCAACAAATATTCATACTAAGTTGTAAGAATAAAATGCTAAGGCATGTGTTGTTAAGGTTACATAATTTGTTTTCCTACAGCTTGCTCTTTAGCAGGTCCAACATGCATTGTTCGAAACTTCTTGTTTTCATATTGTTTAGCAAACATCTTTGCTTTTCCTCCTACTGTACAACACTACATTTGAAGCTATATAGGAGACATTTTGGGGAAAAAAATAGACTAAAAATACCAAAAACCAAAAGTGTTTCACTGATTTTTTTTTCGTCAATAAGTAAACATATTAATTTTACTATATTATAATTAAAAACTTTTATTCATGTTTACAGATTACCAGCACTTTACAAAAAAGTTGTAAATTAGTAAGAATAATTTTGTTGTTTTTCCTCAGGACGCAGTTTGGGTCTTGTCATTGTTTCTGTCTCAAACTACTTGTAACTCTAAACTGCTCTGAGTGTATTTTTTTTAACTATCCTCAGCTGGCAGCCTGCAATTCTCCCTCCCTAAGCTTTTGTTTGAATGCAGAAAAACTGGCTTTGCTGGTTTGTAGTGGTGTTTGTACTTTCCCATAACGTAACTTTGGCTGTGGTACAAAAAGATACCATGATATCCTTCTTGCCTACAGCCATGACCATCTACGAGAACTTGTTAAAAAAAAAGATTAAATGAGATAAAACAACATTGAATTTCCCTTAGGCATTGAAAAAATCTTTTTTTTTAATGAGTGGAATTGAATTGAATGTTTTTGTTATTATCAGAACTTTCCCCTTGAAACAAATGTAAGTGTAACATTATTTCAACTAAAGGTGAGGTAACAACATGCTATGTATAACAATCAAGCACGGTGTCAGAGGAAAAAATGCCCATTTTCTTTAGTGAGATCCACTTTCCTAGACCTACTGCTAAAACCATCTCCCAAGCAGTAAAGATAAAATTATTCTATTTTGAAACAGTGTTGCCCTCGCTGTTCGTACTGGTGTAAAAATAGAGAGCAGCACAGCAACATGAAATGGTTCAAAATGTAGAACAGACAGCAGGACTCTATATTTAGTTACAACACAATTACAAAAAGTGCCTGGTGACATTTTCCCAACTCCCTGCTGAACGCTGTTTGACTGTCCTTACAGTATAAAGCATGTTGGTGCCCTGGAGATATCCTGGGAGTTTATAGGAGATAAGCATTTAATGTTTCAGGTACAATAATATGCAAGGTAACTGTTTATTACATTAAATAGGTGTGAACATCTTGATTTAATTTGTAGCTTGTTGGATCATATAAAATTAAGGAAAATAAAATTAAACAGTCATATTTATTAAAGGGTCAGAAAGTGATTTGACTGTTTTCTCTACAGCCACTGAGCAGCGGTTTATGAAACTACAGTTTATCATGCAAAAAGAGCTTTCTAAATGCATGAAGGGTTTCTGAAAAACATCTGACACTGCAGGAAAGAAACGCTGGGAATTTTCCACAAAAAAAAAAAAAGATATATCCTTCCAATACAGTCAATGCCATCCTCTTCGAAGGCTGCAACCCTCCAGGTAAAATTCCAGCTTGGCTCAGCAGCAGCTTATTGGTTGGGTATAATATTGCCCAGAGCCAAACTGACAGGACATTGGTCTGAAGGAGACAGCTCTGGGTCCTTGCTAAAAGAGGAGAAAGTGGTTTTCATGCTCAGAAAAGACTGAAATCTTCCTGGACTCCGGGCTAAGAGAGTCAAAAAAAAAAGAATTTACAGGATATAATTATATTATATTTTAAAGTATTTTTTATTTTAGACCACAGCTTAGGTAGGTGCCTCATATTGTAATAATTTACCCTAAAGAAGGCCAATAGCTTTGAACAGAGCCTAACCAGAGCAAAACATTAATAAAAATGCATCCTTATGTGTTAATAAACCATAAGCAATAATTTTCCGCATAGATAAATAAAGCCTTTGCTCAGACTCATGATAGCAATGGTCTCTTTTAGTAGTAGGATGCATGTCTAACTGTTTATAAAGCAAAACAGATGAAAGGAAACAAATCACTATGCAGACACAAAGCAACATTTAGGAGACATGAACAGATTGTACAGTCCAGCTCCAATATTTACTGACATCAGTAGACTGCTAACAAGTGAGACAGAGAACATGTATTAGCATTTATGAAACCTGCTAGTGACTTTTAAAAAGCCTGTAAGCTGTCATAATGTTTAACCTCACTTGAACTGCTTGGTTCAAATCAGATAAAGAAATTAATTTAAAAATAATTGCAGAACTGCAAAGGGAAATAAAATGTGTTAGCCATTCTGTTGTTTGAAATAAAATCCCTTAAAATGTTGTTAGCACTATTGTCCTAGTGTCTGAAAGTCCCTACCTGTGTTTGCACGTCGCAATCATGCATTTTCTCTATAGGTTCTGAAAAATGCATATTTGAGTAATTTGTTCTTTCTAAATGGATGTTAGTTATCAGTGTATGTGGTTCAATGTTTGCTTGTTTTTTTTTCTGGATGTGTGCGTTATTTAATGATTGGTAGGAATAGGCACCAGTGTAACCAAAATACTTTAAGAATGACTGGATTTACAACTAGAAAATAGAACATCTGCAGACAGATAATTTGAAATGGATAATGCTTTAGGATTATAGCAGCATCATTGCCTGGTCTACAAAAGAATGGTATCAGTGATCTAATCACTGCACTTGGATTCCTGAAGTGAACGAGAACTTAAAAGGAATAGATTATAATACGCTGTAAACATTTGCCTTGTGTCTATAACTACTGTATTTGGAATCAATAAAAAGGACCAGCATTTTGATCATAAAGGATAACAACTTAAAAAAGTATTCTGACCTCAACATGTCACCTTTTCTCCACTCTGAGATGCAGTTCATCATACAGTCTACTAAATCTCCGCCTGCATCATTAGTCTTCATTTCATAAACTGGTGAATAAAGCCCAGCTACACCCTAACTGTCTAAAAGCCTCCACACCCAAAATGTAGGAATGAGCCTGGGCATTAAGGTACATAGCTGTAACCTCTGTTACATCTGAAATATTTTCTTAAGCAGTGACAGAATAACATTTACCACTAAAGCTAACCTAGACCACACCAACGTGTTTGGTTTCACACAAAAATAAAACAAAAATGTCTAATATATTCTTCACTAGTTCAGTATCGGTAAAGATGTGAGAATCAGCTCACCTGAGTCTGAGGTCATGGTTTTTATTCAAAAGTTTGCTGATTTTTGAGGATTCGGCCTTCCCGTCAAGCACAGGATTTAAAGTGTTGATGAGGAACGGTAAAACACGATTCGAAACAGATCCTCTGCTGCAGTAATGCTAAAGCTACCCCTTATAAATAGTAACTTAGTTCAGGTAGATTATCAATCAATTATTCTAGTTTTCCATCTAAAGGAGATCATGTCTTTAACTCCAGGTTTGTTGATGAACACAAACGACAGACAAATTTTGAGCTGAGAGCTGATTTTTCCTGGATATTAGTATCCTGCCTTTTTTGAAGTGCTTCTGGGACTGTATAGGTTTAAATATTACCATAGACAACATCTGTATTTAATATGCAAAGTTTCATTAAACAAATATTATCAAAATGCATGCAGCAGTAGTAGTATTACCAGTTATATGTACGTATTTGTTTTTATTGATACATGTATCTCAGCAAAACTGAAGAATAAATAGCAATTAGTTTTATTTTTTCCGTAGAATATGTGTTAAAGATATATTTTACCACTAAAAAAATTCTGATTTTTTCGTTTCTTTTTACGTTTTGCATTCAAAAGTTTCAGATCATTAAACAAATTTAATTATCAAACAAAGAAAACCTGCCCAAAAACAGAACATGATTTTTTTAAAAGACGGTTTCTGTTATTTAAGCAAACAAGCTTCTCACCTCAACTGAAAGAGTATCTGTTGCTTTAAACCTCATAACTGCTTGTTCCACTATCTGCAAGATCAAGTGTTTGCAACAACTGGCAATGAGTCATTCAAATGTCTGGAGCAATTTTGGATTACAGAAAAACAGTTGGCTGGGAAAAACAAAAGTATTCAATGCCTGTAAGAGCACGTAAACACCAACTTCAAAATGAACATTAGTAAACACAGACACAGTTTTACACTGAGTTTTGTTCATGTTTGGAGATGAAAAGACAAGACAGAGTTTGTTTCTCATCTGTTTTTGAATCTCTTTAGACTTAATGGGTTGCTTTTCACAGTACTTTACAGCCTATAAAATGTTGTCAAACAGGTTTTAATTAAGTAGTTGATTTTATTGTACAGGTCTGGCAGTAATCAGAGCTGTGAGTGGCTGGAAAATATCAAACCACAGAAATGCATTTAATCACAGCTAATTCAGTTCTTATAACAGGCAAGGCAATTTTTTTCTTAAACCCCAGGTTGTGTTGGATAACTTTTTTAACTTAAGAAATCACCATTAAAATTTACAGAGTGTATTCAGGTTTGTTTTTTTAAGGAGATTAAAATTAGTTTGACGCGTAGGAAAATGTCATAGACAAGAAAATGAAAAAAAGAAAAACTATGTAACAAGGAAAATACTTTTTTTATCACACTGTCCCTTTTGCTGTTCTTCTCCTTATGAGTAACATGCACAAATTACCTGGTCAATTAGACCGACTATTAGCTAGAACATAGCAGTAAGCCACTTAACAGAGACTTGCAATCTGCCCATTGATGCTCCAAAACAGCATTACCCTAATAAGCCTGATGGATTGCTCTCCTTTAGTTCAGTTCAGGTTTTATTGCCCCCCAAGAGAAAATATGGTGTACAGCAGCACTCAAAGCATAATCCACACATCAACAACTTTATTACCATCCATGTTTTTCTCAGCCAGAAATCCCAAATTTATTGTTCATGTTATTGTAACCTCCTTTTAGCGTGCTGAAAGTGTGTTTGCAGCAACATGTGAAGGAAATGGTAAATTGCCTTTGCTTTTATATACTTTTTAAGTCAGTAGACTTGACCAAATTCACCTGCATCTGAGGCCACTGTTGCCCCAAGAGGGACTGTTTACTATAAGCACATTCACAATTAAAGGAAACTGAACATGAAATGTAAAATCTATGATTAAATATATATTTTTTTGATTTTGGAAACTGTGTGTGAATCCTGGTTCATCCTTGTTTTCAGTGAATGGCCAATACAAAGGCAGTGAGTTTAAATCCTTAGAAATACCTTTAGATTGCATTGTTTTCTTCATTTTATCCGTGTAGAGAAATATGATTTAAATTTTTTTTGTTTTGAATGTGTTGTCAATCCAACGATATGGTTTCCTTTTTCTTTGTAATGTAGTTTCTTCCAAATATACACAAACACAGGATTGTTCTGAAAATACATGGAGTTAAAAACTGGAGAAAAACAACATTTGTTCATATCGAAGCAAAGCAAAGAATCCAGATGTTTTTTTTTTTACATATCACCCCAAATTAATCCACAAGGCAAACAAAAAATATTAATAAGAAGAAAAAGAACCATTTTCATCTTTTTTTCAGTGTAGCCTTCCAGTGGGAAGCAAAAAGAATAACAGGTAATGACAATTTTTTTCAATAGTTTAAACAGGAAACATCAAGTACAACGTTGTTTGTGCTCCCACTCATTCCTTAAGCACTTTCAGCTTTCCCAGTATCTCCCAGCAGATGGGTTGGCCCTCAATTTCACTATCCACCCTTTCCCAGATCCTATAAATAACAGCTGTTTCAGAGGGCAGAACAATGCGGCACAGGCCTCCCCATTCATACATTCTTGGCAGTAGCCCGAGCCATCTCCACCCTCCACCTGACTCACATCCCTGCACATTTACTGTATGTAAACACTCTCACAATCATGAAATTCTGCATTCCAACTGACTTTTGTTTTTAATACTGATCCAAGTCTCACAAAGCAAAGTACAGAAACCTGTTTTACAAAACTCCAGTATTTAACAGGTTTAATGTCCAACATCTCAGTGAGTTCAATAAAATGAAAAGCCGGAAAACAAACAGACTTTTATCTGTATGAAAAGTATGTTTCAGACTTTTTTTAAGCTCTGTGCTTAGTTTTATACATTCCTCATTTAAGTGGTGCATGTTATTGTTGTAGATAGTAATTTATAAGTTCAAGAATAAAATTACTAATCAGAAATCTAAAAGTCAAGTTTGTACAGATTTTTCTTAGGTAAAGAAAAGCGCCAAGAAAGAAATTTCAAAAACAAGATAAAAGTCATAATTGTATGAACCCCTACAAGCTACTGTATTGGTAAGTCAATTGTATATGAGAGAACAAACATTTAACTGAATTTTATTAAACATTTATCAAGAGTTTTAGTGTCGCCCAGAAGGTTAAATCTGTCTGTCCTTGAGGAATAGCTTTTGGCATTATGGAAAGACATCTTTTGGTCTAATCTCTACATTATTCTGTGATGGGAAATAAAAGGTTAGAGTGATTCCAAAGATTCCAGGAACCATTAGCTATCTGCACTAGCTCCATCGTAGCCAAAGAGCAGCTGAGTCAGTTGGACTGTTTACCTTTAACAAAACCGTCTGGCTTTTTCTGCTGAGGCATTTCTTCAACTTCCGTTTCCATTGGCTGGAGGTGTAGTCGGCCGACTTTCCACCGCGACAGAGGTTTTGTCTGCCTCAGGTCAAGCTTAAATGCCAGGTAATATTTGTCTTTACTGGTCCTGAGTTTTAACCCTTAAATGAAGTTATAAAGTAAGCATTCATTCATTGTAGATAGAGGACATTTGCATGTTTTCAGTAAAATGACAAGTATAAACCAGCCTGTTAAACAAACAAAACTAATAATAAAGTAATGCCTCCCAAGTGGATCAGAAGCAGACCTGAAAAGAACAAAAAAAAAACGTTTTTATCCTACTGGCTTCCAAGTGTTATGTGACTAAATCTCCCATAATGATTCTTAGCCATAGTAATACCCATGAAAGAAACTTATCTATATTCATAATGTGTGTAAAAGCAACAACAGACTCTGGGGCAACAGTAGGTTTGGTTCAGCTATGAATAACTCTTAAACTATTATGGGAACTCCTGTATGAAAACAGCTCTCTGTATCTGTCACTTAGTGTTTTATGAATACCTGCTAAGTGAGGCGTGGTATTATAGAACCATAGATACAGGAGTAAATTCACACACTTTTGCTTTCAAACTTCCCCCAGACACACAGAAAACACAATTTATCTCCAAAATAAAACAATGAATTAAGAAAATAATTCAACTCTTTTCCAAAATATCATGTCAGAAAACTTTATCTAGGTCAGTCAAATAGGATAAGCCGGAAAACTAATAAAATATAACTGACATTATATATTAAAAAGATCAGTTATGAATAAAACTAGAACTAATAACCAATAAAAACAAAGCAGTGATATCATAGTTCAGTGTGTATATGTTAAAGAACCAAGATGGTTTTGGATAGTATTCCTTCAAAAGTCAGCAATGATATTTTAAGTACAGAAACTTTGAACACACTGAAAAAAACACGTCCAGGTGGCTGTTACAGCTGGGTCACAAAGTTGTTCACGTTAGGCTTTGCTACCAGACAACCCATTAGATTTTCATTTCTCATAACACAGCTAGTTTAAGCTTTCAGTATTTACATACTTGTTGTGGGTTTTCACATCTCTGCTCAGCTGGAAATCGTTTTCTCTTTCGGTTTGATTAACAGATACAGCATTAAAATTGTCATCCTGTTTGTCGATAGTTCAATTCTCCCAACAGACAGAACAGAAGAAGTAACAAACACAACGGTTTGCGGGAATTTGTTTTTTGTTTCGTCTTGTGTTGCTGGTTTAAAGCAAGGAAGAGTTTAAAATTCACAACTACTTTACTTTAAACAGCTGCCAAATAAAAGGTCTGAGAATGAGGAGGCTGAGATTAAATCTTAAATCTTTCTCTTGTGATTTTCAGTTTTCATTGAGCTGTTGTTCTAAGGAAGTGAGACGTGGTTGGTGTCCCATCTGTAGCTTTCCTTTTACAATGTGCAACTAAATATTTAAAACATTAATCTTTGTTTTAACCAGAAAATCTAACAATTCTAATTAAAAAGAGAATCTCTTAAAAAACAAACAAAAATATCTGTAAAACTGCAAACCAACAAACAAACCATTTTTATGTTTGTTTTCTTCCCAGTGAACCTATTTCAGAATTTTCCTGACCTTTAAACACTGCTGAAAATAAAATAGTTCATAAAATCTTTGCTGCCATAACATGCTGTTTGTTTTTCGTTTAGTTAGAGTCCATAATTATCCTATTATGTGGTTGTGTTACTTCATAGCCACTGCAGTGCCTCATCCTAGACATGCTGAAATGATGATCCAATAATAAATGGTGGAAACATGATGAGCAAACAACAGAACGTTTGCTCCATGATTCCTGTTAATCAGCAGCAGTTGGTTCCCCTATATTTCCCAAACAGTAAAACAGCCTTTGGATAAGACCAATGCTTTACCACTGTCACCATAAAGCAACAAGGTTTTGGTTCGACTACGAGTTGTGTTGCTTTTCCTCTCAAAAATACCTTCGACATGCTTGTAAGGTGTATTGGTCAATCAAACATTTTGTTTAGACTAAAGTAAAAAAAGTCCTGACAGTTTTAGTGAGACGTGTTTGTTCTTCCAAATCTCTTTTCAATAAAATGCAGAGATTTAGATGATTATGCAATACATACACACACATAAACATTGTATTTTACAAAAATTCTTAATTTAGGATTATTTTACTGTGATAAAAAATGAATTAGACTCTTCCACTAGGGGTGAAAGGCCTTGTCCAGTTTGACAGACTGCCTTGTTCAGAGTTAATATGAGTTTTATGCCTTACTAAGGGCCTGCACACACAGGTTTATGTGTCATTTAGAGAATCTAAAGCCAACAAAAATGACGCCCTACTTTACTAGATTACAAAAAAACTCAAACTGCTTCGCTTCACTTTTCTACAGAGATCAACAAGTTAGTTTCAAACAGGCTTTTCTAAAACAGGCTGATATGAGCAGAAGTCAACCTCATTTTTAAACATCAAAACCAGCTTTAATGTTTGTGGGTATGTTTCACATGCTTGTGGTTGAGAATAGAGCTAAAGGTGTTATTCCTTTCAAAAGAGAACAGCTTTACCAATTAGGGGCAAAGTTTTTTTTAGAAACATATAAAACGGCATCTTTGTGAAAAGTCTTTTAATAATACAACAAACAAACATTAAAAAACACAGATTCCAGGCTACTGGGCCTCTGAGTTATTTCCAAAGTGTAGCCCATTTAAAAAGTATGTAACTCTGTTCATTAGAGAAACAGATTATCTTCTTATTTCTTTTATTCATTCATTCTTGTTCTTTCATCCTACTTATTTATTCTTTATTTTCTTGACTACCCAGAACTACTAAAAGGAGTATTTGCACTTATAATGTAAAATAGAAATATTTACAAATTATATAAAATAGAAAACTTAGTCAGTGGTGGTTCTAGTATGGGTTTGACTCTACTTCTGAACGCTAATCTCATCAAAAATGGAGTTTGCCGTATGACATATAATAGTGACTCTTTGTTACCATTAAAGGTGGGGCACTAATCCCAAATTCGTATACATGAAAAAATAGAAATTGAGTTGAATCATCTACTAACAAATTAGTGGAATTTGATCTACTGACAAACAAGTGGAATTTTTCTAACCCGAATTTGGGGCCCTATGAGCTGCTGCTTATGTGGCCCTTATCAAAAACCTCTGCTGTATAGGTCCTGTTCACCTCAGCATCGCCCCAGTCAGTGCCAAGAAGCCATTATTGTCAAGCCTAATATGAATATTAATATTACTTAATATCAATTATCATTCATAGATAACATGCACGGTGGTCCACAAGATTTTTTTGCAGAGTTTGAAATATATTTTTTTAAGTGTAGCAGAACACAGCGCCTCTAGTGCCATGTTGGTGCAACAGCCTGACAGTAGGAATGAGCCGCACTGGAAGGAGGGGGCTCAGAACAGCAGCGGCTGTGACTGGAGCTCCGTGGCAGCCCTCCGCGCCCGGAGTTAAATCAGGAACCTCCACCGGCCGCTAAATCCAACAAAACTCGGCGGCCCAACCATGGACTCAGACGGAGGGTATTATCCAGGCTGTTCACCGGTGCCTTCAATCAGCTCTTCGGGAAACCCACAGGTTTCCGCGCCCTGACGAGGCAGCGATGTTTAGCGGCGGAGCAGCGACAGAGTTTGGATCAGTGCTCCGTAGCTTGTCAGATGAAAGCCTTTCAGTTTGTTGACTCAATGAAACGCGGCGCCAAGTGCATTCGGATGTAGCCTTCACGGGTGGGAAGACTAAACTCAACATTGTCTCTCTCCGGTGATCACCCTCCACCTCTTCCTCCTCTCCGGTGAGTCTTTTAGGCTGTTCTAAGCGGCGGGGATGCAGGTGAAGAAGCACCGGGACCGGAGCAGCAGCAGCAGCGGCGGCGACGACTACATGCTGGAAAGCGACGCTCTGCGTAAAAACTCATCATGCTTCTCAAACATCAAGATTTTCTTGATATCGGAATGCGCCCTCATGTTGGCCCAGGGAACAGTTGGAGCGTACCTGGTGAGTAGAGCGCAACGAGCGGGGCTGAACTCAGCCAGCAGTCCGCAGCTTCCAGTGAAGGGCTGCTGCAGCACATTTTCTGCCACACTCTGGGGGTTTTCTACTGAGCTGTAATGACACAACCCAGAGCCCGACTGCAGGACAGATGTTTGGCTTCTGTTACTTGTCACGTGGAGGAAAAAGAAACAAGTTCGCTTTGCTGTGTAGGAACCAGACAGTTTACCCCACTGATAGCAGATAATTAAATCAGAAACTAACTATCATCTAACTAGTTTGGCCACAACATGGCATTCAAGGTTAAGATCCCAACCCTTCAATCTTTCAGCAGTGCTCACTCTTTCATTTTCAAATTTCACTGATAGAGTGCTTCCTCCTCTTCAGGATGCAGTTACAATCAAAATGTCAAAAGAAGGGAACGCATAATGACACATAGAAAGTTTGTTGGTATGGAATAGGTATAAAACTCTCTAAAGCAATCCACATTAATCATCAATACATGAGATGAGATCCAGGCTCAACATTAGCAGTGTTTATTCTGAGAGGAAAGAGAGTGATGCCTGTGCATGCTTCCAATTAATACACCCAAACTTGAAATGCCTCAGCCTTATATGGGCTGGAACATCTTATCTTCTCTATAAGTGGACCTGCTGAACCTGCTGAGGATCCAGCAACTCAAAGCATGGCGCAGCCACGTTATGTTAACTTAGATAGGGAAAACAGAAAACAGAGAATCCTCTTTTGTACTTGGTCTTTCAGATAAAGAAGGCCTCCAACCGTCTTTTTTATGGCGCATTAGTTTTGGACACCTGTTCAAACAGTGAATAGACTATAAAACTAGATCAGACAGTGAGCTTTGCAGCCACATCACTGGATCAAGACATGGGCTTCCTAATTTCCTTGAATTTTTTTTTTTTTTACCTGGCATGACGTCAGATTGAAAAGCTGGTGTCGACTTAAGTGTTCAACTATGGCATCTCTGATAGGATCACTGTGCTGTAAGACAGTTTGCTGGCACTGGTGAAGGAAAGCTCAACATGTATGCCTCCCTGCCTTTCTGCGAGCTCCTTACTTTACAAGACAAACATACAGTTGTGGTCAAAAGTTTACATACACTTGTAAAAAACATAATGTCATGGCTGTCTTGAGTTTCCAATTAGT
>JAUZNJ010092758.1:0-19393 GCA_034780135.1 Jordanella pulchra
ATTTATATATATACATGTAAAATTTAAAAAGTTTTAGCTTAGTTTTTTTTTTATTTGTTTGGTTTTTGTTTTTTCAAGACCACTTATAATCTATGCCACAAGACTTTCCAGCATGATGTTAGAAAAATGCTCAGATTAAACAGTTCTCTGAAATCAAGTGTCCAAGGGAGACAGAAGGCTTTCTAAAGCCATTCAGCCAGCAGACAAACACTGTCTGCCAGTGCTCTGTGAGCTTAATGCCTTGCCTCGGAGAATGTAGGACATGTATCACAGACATATGTCTGCTTCTAGATATTCTCTATTACTTCCATTACTTTTTTTTCCGAACTTCTAATTCTGTCATATCTAAAAGGCTACCAGACATTCAAATATTACATTTATAAATCCAAAAAGAAGATTTCTCTTGCACACAGACTTAAACTAAAAATAATAAAAGTATGAGAATATATATTGAGTAGAGCCGCTGCTCCTTCACGTCGAGAGGGGCCAGTTGAGGTGGCTCGGGCATCTGGTCATGATGCCTCCTGGACGCCTCCCGGGTGAGGTGTTCCGGGCACGTCCCACCGGGAGGAGGCCCAGGGGAAGACCCAGGACACGCTGGAGGGACTATGGAGGGACTGGTGGAAGTGGCTGGGGAGAGGGAAGTCTGGGCCTCCCTTCTGAAGCTGCTACCCCCGCGACCCGACCCGGATAAGCGGAAGATGATGGATGGATGGTGAGAATATGCCCACAGATTGTACACAGTTTTTGTTAGGAAAACCATATGACGATAAGGATGATTGAAAAAGGAGGTAACACAAAAATCCCAATTTTTCTTTTAAATTAGGTCGGGATTTTTCTGATATAAATTAGTTTTTATAACCGCCGCCAAGGAGATGATGTTTTTTGTCGAGTTTGTGTGTCTGTCTGTCTGTGTATAGGATAACTTGAAAAGTTATGAACAGATCTTAATGACATTTTTACCAAAGGTACACCTCAGTCCGTTAGATTTTGATGATAATCCACATCATAATGTCAATGCGGGATGTTTTAAACGATTCTTTAACATTATTAGGCTGAACAAGCAGTTCCCCACTAAACCAGACGGTGGCAGCAGTGACTATCGACAGCTCAAGGTTTGGACTCAAAAGTTCCATATAGGAATACTGAAGACAAAAACACAGGAAAGATGAACCCATGCCTCCCTTAAAGATTCAATCTGCTGATCGGTGAAGAAAGCAGAGTACAGATTGAATGAAAAAGGTGAGAGCAGAACAAACACTAGAGGCTGTAGACACATGCTGTGCACTATTTTTAAACTTATGAAAGGATTTTAATAAAATTTTTACCCAAGGTGTACCTCATGCAGAGGAACAATTCATTAAAATCTAGTAATGATCCAGATCATGTGCGAGATTTAGCTATAGGTTTAAGTCACAATTTGGGGCAAACTTTGCTGCTCGGCGGAGGTCTGCGCTCTTTGAGTTCTTAGATGGATGAAATCCAATATTAATATCTGTATCAGCAATATTCTGATATGCGGAAGATATATTCAGTCTGTCTTCAGTTTGGTTAAGAAATCAGAAAAGTTTACCCCTTTTATGGAAATCTATCTTTGATTTAATGAATACAGTCAACTTTAACCTTTACAGCTTAATAGTTAATTTGGAACTGGTTCTGTTTTCTGCAATTTCCTTTTCTAAGCTTGTACTAATCTCAAACTGAATTGTTGCATCCCTAGTTTTTATAACATACTTTCTACCAAACAGATCTCATTAGATTTGTGCTTTTAGCTTTTGTGCAGAAGTACAGGTCCTTGCAAAAATATTTATACTAGGCTTACATTTTGTAGATTAAAGATGCAGAATTCAGGGGATTTATATTTGAATTCATGTCATAAACCAATGCAAAGTACAACATAATTGTAAAGTGGAAGGAAAAGAGTCGATTGATTTTTGAGTCTTTAGTAGTACGTTTACTAGCTTTAGTGGTCCTGTCTGTCAGCTCTTCCCTCAAAGTGATGTATCTCTGTAGCTGCTCTAGCGTTAACAATGTCTTCTTTGTTTTTTTTCTCCCAAATAATGTTCATCTTATCCAGTCTTTCAGTTTAAGTGGTTAACTCAAAGGCTCAATAAAACATACAGAAATTGTGGTAAAAATTGTCAAAAAAACAAACAGCGAAAAAAGAATTCTTATGCAAGACACTAATGTCCCCTGATATTGTTTGTTAAAAAAAAAAACTGTCTCTGGAGTCATAGCTGCCTTAACCTACATAAATGTGTATAGATCTTTTCTCTTGGCTATAGGACTAATGCTTTGTGCGTAAACTGATTTCTCTTTTTCAGCTCTCATTTGTATGTCAACCGTTGCTCTTTCATCTCAGGGGAGGTAGGCTGCACAGAACTCAGGACTAATTACTTCTGCTGGTGTTTTATCTATTTTATATCCAGAGCTGCTTTTCTCTCTATAGTTAGACCCTGACCACACCGGGGGGGGGGGAAATCTTATTTAGATGATGTGCACAGGGCAGTTTAATATATATGAAGCAGTTTCAGTCGTAAAACAACCACATTTTGTAAATTTGGCTCCAGGAATCCCAGCATCCCAAGCTGTACAGGTGATGTATTAATAATATGTGCTGTATTGAGCCAATCAACCAGACTTGTTAGTCGCACCTCGCTGATGAGCATTATCGAGCCTGGAGACCCTGCAGATTTCACAGAATTAACCCCTCATCTCCTTCCAGCTTTTTCATCTAAATCATATGTCTTAGTATTTTAGGGTTCCTCTGTCCTAAGATAAATCCTAGATTTTTTGTTCTTGATCATTGCTCAGAGTCTCAGAGTTTCTGTCCCAGAAACAGATGAAGTTCCCTACATTACAGGGCATGAGCTTCATACACGAGATGTGCTAAACTACACATGCAACTTGTGCAATAAATGGCCGTTTGCTGGTGATCTAAGATTATTGCCGAATTGTTAAGACGTGCAAAGCATTTGGTTCCACCGATTGAAATGAGCAGATTGCATGTTCTACAGGCAGTTTGAGAGTAAAAAAAGATTTGTTTTAAAGCCATGAGATGGAGGAAATGTTGATAGCTAGAAAAAAAAAGATTGATAACATTTATAGTGTATGTTGTAGTCTATCTAAAAACGCTAAAAACAAAAGTAAATTAAATCAGAACAGAAACATGCTTCATGAATGGTTATAACAGAGGGAGAAAAAAATCCTTGTTGCTAAGAGATGCACGCATCTTTGCAGGCTTTTTGATATTTTATTCTATAAATATGCCGCAATATTTAAGTTCAATCATTTTTTATTTCAATTTGGTTTAATTGTGTAACATTTGTCTGCCGTCCTGCCAGAGTAATTTGTCTCTACCTACATAGATGCTGTTTCTCTATTAATACCATTCTACTCTTATTTCTGACAGTCCAAATAGGCTATGCTTAGATGCACCCAGAATCTCTATCCTCTGTGACTGTATCAATGCCTCCTTTGTGGCAACATGCAGACATTTTAGAGTGTCAATCTGTACCTGACTTTCAGAAGTACTAAAATATACCCCCCAAAAAATGTGGTTTCAGTTTAGTTTTTGATTTGGAAAATAACTTTGCATGTGGTAAAGGTTTACATTAGCTTAACCTTCAACCATTAATTTGCATGGTTGGGGCATTAAGATTTGCACAAATACAAATCACTTTGCACCTTCTTTGAAGATCTGCTCTGTGCTTAAAAAAATAAACAAAAAAAACAACATTTGCACCTATTTTAAGACACAGAAACCTTCTACTAAGATGGAGCTCAAACGTCCCGAAGCAGTGAATGCACCATCTGGAGGAGTGTAGGTGCTGCCTGGTTTAGGCTGATGAGCTCCACCTGTGTAGGTTTTGTGTAGCTGCAGACAGAGATCTCAGAGAAAAGAAAGAAAAGCAGTTTAGTAAAAAAAAAAAAAGTTTCTTTAGAGGAAAACCTGCAGTACCTTTTTTGCTAAAAAAAAAAAAAAAAAAAAAATAAGCTAAAAACTCCCGACTGAATTAGGCTGTTTGGACAACCAAATAAGCTGCTGCTGCCATGATGAGCAATACTCAGTGGACTGAGAGGTAGGATAACCACACTGTTTTTTTTTCAGCATACATGAAGCTGTCTTAGTCATAAGATGTAAATTTCCCTACATAAAGCTAATATCAACGATTAGCTTGATAGTTGCTTCACAAGATAGTAGCTCAAATTTGGCAGAAAATATTTTATTTTTTATGAAAATGTATCCAGTATCCCACTGAGCTTGCAAAGTACAAAATCCTTCAAACCAAACTGGGCTGCAGGCTGGACACCATCTTGTTCCAGTGCTGTTAAAGCAGACCAGAACTGCAATTATATATCTCATTTATTATGAATAGAAGTCCGATGGAGGCATGTTCATTGTTTGCTAATACTGTAGGCAGGTCAAGCACAATGACCTATTCAAATTCAAATTCTTCTCCTTGTAGTGATGGTTTTCAAATTGTAACTCTGTTTGTTTAGAATGCATTTTAACAGGGGAAGCCAAATCTGATTGATTTGGCTCATTGTATCATTTTTAGTTGTGTTTCAGGTTGTAGTTCATAGTTGCTTCCATATTCTTAAGAAAAATCCTGAAATAGGCTAAAAAGTGAAGCTTAAAAACAGTTATGCTAGCTTGTAGAACTCTGGCATTTTTCCATGTAAAATGAAAAAGTAGTTGATTATGTTTTTATTTTTTTTCTATTGAGGAGGAGGAAGTCATGCCAAATGTTACCAACCAAGCTAGCTTCCTTACAGAGGGATTTAACAGATTACCGATGGTGAGTCCATTCAGTTTGTAATTTACAGTATTTGAAAATGACTGTGACTAAAACTGTAATTTGAAACACTTCAGTATTCGGATAATTTCATTTCTGCTCAGGTTCTGTTCAGTGTTGTCTGCTTTCTGTTAACCATCCCTGCAGTTTGTGTTGTTTTTTTGCTTGTTGATGATGCTAACTGTCAAAGCAGAACGTCTGGAGATAAAGTGATTATTTGGAGATGTTTTATACAGATAGGGGGAACATCACAGTTAAACTTATGCTCATAAAGAACAGATTAATTTGACCATATGGTCTGGCTGTTGACTCTATGCTTCAGTGAGCTGTAGTCTATTATTGCAGGTTTAGATTCCACATAATCCAAATATGGTATCCATTAGCTGCAAAACTTTTTCAGATATTGTTTTCAGACAGTTGCAGACATCTGAGCAAGACTTATGACTTATTACTTAAAACATATTTGCTCCTAAAGTAGCAACGGCAAAATATATCTAACAACCAAAACTCCAAAGAAATTGAGTTGATGATTTTTTTATTGCTGTGTTTTCTGTCAGTCTTTAGATGGTTTCAGTTATTCCTGCATCAGGCTTCCAGTTTTCCCATCTGCTTGGTACTCCTAATCAGCTCAGTTGTTTGGTTCCTTGATATCCTCTCCCGCAGTGTGTGTTTGTATATATTTATATATACCATTTAACAGGATTTCTTAGTTATTCTTCAGTCTCTCTGCTGGATTTTAGTCCGCATGCGACTTCAGCCCGCTGTGCTTTATTTGTTTTGATCCTGCCACCTGTTTTCCTGCACTTCACTCCTTCAAACCTCAGTCATAGACGGTAAACATCTTTAGGAGTCAGACTTTGCTGTAGTTTAAAATCTGTTTGGTTGAGAAAAATCAAGTTATATTAGGGTCTTTGAGTGTTTTTCTTTATTTTTGTCACTGACAGGTCAGTGTTTTTATGTGGCTTTTTTTCAGCAAAATCCAATAACTTTGAAAGAGATGTTTATTATTAGGTGACAGCTCAGCGTGGTCTAAATGAAATATATTAAATTTTAATGTTTAATTGCAAGCAGTTTTTAATATGAAAGAAAGTTTAGCAGGAATATGATTGTATCTTAGCACCAGTGAATTCATGATTGACAGTGACTGCTTTTAAAATGTGTTAAGTAGACAAGCAGTCTCTAAACAAGGATGGAAAGGATCTAGCAGAGACATTTCATAAGAACCAAGAGAAGCAGTCATTGTTTAGGTAATTGTTGATTTCAGACAAAAGCCCTTTGGTGCCAACATCCTGTTTTATGCCAGTCGACTTACTTTTGCATTTTTCACTCTAGAAACATTAAACAGAACAAATTTTTACTTGAATTTTTCACAGTCTTACAGATTACAATTGGAAATCCAGGTTGACGTAACACTTTTATCTATTAAGGGTATCCCAATATAACGTCATATGTGGTCCTGCAAATTTATAAAACTGCATGAATTGTTAATCATTGCAGACAGTGGAACTCATCTATAGAATTATTACTCATGGAATGCTATAGAGCCTTTGTGTCTTGTAATGTTGGTAGTCGTATCTTACATGGGGAGGGGAGCCATTTGCTAAAGAAGCTGGAAGCTCAGAGTTCTGTATCCATTTGGAAATCGCTGTTTCAGAGTCTGGAGAGGAAGACTGGAGAGCCCACTGTGTTTTCTAAACACACCTGTCCATGGTCTTCCTTACCTTAATTGGTCAGCAGCCCCCCCCTGGATGCAGTCCAGAGGTTATCCAGAGGTCCTGGATGGACTTCTGGATGCAGTCTCCTCAGATAGATGAAAGGATTTACCACTATTTTGTTTTGTATTTTTTAAGCAACTATTCAGCACTTCTGACTGAAAATGAGAGCTGCTTGGTCATTGTCTTCATTGAGGTCATTATCAGTCAGTCTGGCTGAAACTAAACTATAGCAACTGACCTTTTTGTAAATTACTTTATTAATTACTGAGGTTTTCTCATAGCCACCAGAAATCGATGCACATTAGCACCTTGAAAAACGGAGGCGCTACAGATTGTGAAAAGCGAGATTTATGCTGATCTCCAATTATTTAGCCATGGCTGTTGTGTTTCTCTGCTTATGGATAGTTGGTCTGTCTTTGCAGAGCTTCTTTCAGACAAGCATGGTGGTTATTTTGTAAAAGCTTTTGAAAGTGCTTGTTCAGTTTAGCTATACTTTTATGACTGAAAAGCAAATTCTGAGAAAATCAGTTTTTCCTAAGTCTTAGTTTCATTAAAAGA
This sequence comes from Jordanella pulchra, assembly GCA_034780135.1. NCBI lineage: Eukaryota > Metazoa > Chordata > Actinopteri > Cyprinodontiformes > Cyprinodontidae > Jordanella > Jordanella pulchra. The sequence goes on from JAUZNJ010092758.1 coordinate 7,073, forward strand.
AAAAAAAAACAACAAAAGAAGTAATATCCTGTTTTTATACAATTATCTTAAACATTAAAAACATCAAAGAATTTCTAAATGAGCCCTTTGTAGTTTTTTTTCTTACTCTTATCAAGGACATCTTCCTGGAAAAGTGGATAAAATGCAGTGTAACACTGAGAATCAAATCAGCTCTTCTGTTCCCAGCAGAAAGTTTTGACCTTTGCCGTATCTTATCTTTTTCATCTCCCGTCATGTGAGGCGACATCAGATATGCAACGAGTATTAGAATATTCAACATTCAATCTCCTCAAAGAAATCAGTAATCAAGGTTTGAATATGAAGTAGTTTGGAAGGTATTTCTCTACCCTATTTTTTTTTTTTTTTTTTTTAATTTTTCATGATTTATTTCTTGACGTTTGCCACTGCAGATTTTGATGGATGGCTGTTTGTTAATCACGGGTAGGACCAGTTTCTTCCTTGTTCTGTTTTCCTTCATGTCTCCTTCTCATTTATCTTTAAACATGTCCCCCCCACCCCTCGGTAACCACATGGTTGGAAATTTCACTTGCAAAATAAAAATTAGACCTATAGGCCTCTCAGTTTTCAGTCATACTGTTAAATTGATATTTTCAATCACTTTATCTTTGTTTTTTTTTCAGTGTCTGGAATGAAACCAGGTCACTTTCAGGTCAGTTAGAGCTAACCTAATAATAAGTATTTGTTTTGAGTTATTTTTCTAAGCTTTGTTCAAACTCAGACATTTACACGTGCTTACTGTATGTTATACTTTGTAGCATTGAATTTGAATTCAGGAGCTCTTTATAGTGTCTTTCACCTTTTCAGTTCTACCTACAGATTTTTTTAAGCTCGGCTTTTATATCGTGGCTTGAAAAGATCAACTTTAAGCACTTGAGCCATTTCCTCACTAATTTGACAACTTGGTTATCGTTATTGTCCATTTGGACGACATAAGTTGTGCTCAGGTTTTGTTTCTGGCTAAAATGTTGAGGCATTGCAATAACTTATCAACGCAAATTTCTGCTTCATGAGTCTGTTTGATATTCCTGTTTTTCTGGATGCAAAATCATCCAACAGCATGACAATGCACTTTATGGTAGGAATTTAGGTTTTCATGTTTGCAAGCAAACAAATAGTCATTAAAAAATGGTGTTTCAGGCGTTGTTGGTGCAGCACTTATTATTCAGTAACTCTCAGCATCTTTATATTTATCTTCCTTCTAAATGGTGTAATGTTTGAACCTTACCATTTCTCTTATACTTGCTTAAAATTGTTTGCACAGATGAGCTGATAATAGTGAGTCTCTGGAAATGGCAGCTAAGGATGAACCACTTGTGGAGGTCACTAATTCTCTCTCAGACATTTTAGCCGATTTCTTAGCTTTTTGTCTTTGTCACACGACAATCTGTAAAGCGCTGCTTTGTTTCCAGTTTACTAAAAGAAGCTGCATTATTAGAACGTTACCAAGCCTTTGCATCATCTGAGCTCTTTCATATCATTTAAAGGTGTGAAGAGAAAAGTATTGAGTCTGATTTTATGTTAGTGAAAGAAGAAAGGTTGATTTTTTATGTTATCTACTTTGAGCTGTAGTTGGAAGGGAGATATGTTATCCTTTTCCCACATTTAGTTAACTTAGTTTTATTCCAAGTGGTATTAAATGGATCTCTTTCCTTAAACATAATATCCATTTATGACGATTTTATGAGGCAATTTGTTTAGAAATTTAAGGAGAGATTGATTTAATGAAGCTTTAACAGCTAGATGTGGAAGGAGGACAGCGCTGTGAATACTTCTGTCCGTCGTGTCCAAGATTAGTAACATCATTGTAACTCGGAGCAGATGCCCAGTGCTCCCAGAGCAGCTCTGTCCACAGAGTGTGAGAGGTGGAAGTTATCGGCGAGTGATGGATGTGAGGCGCGTCTGTGCAGAAGCGTTTGATTGATGGAGCATGCCAACAAGGTAACGGCAGGGTGTTGACGAGGTGTGTCAACAACGATGAATTTTGTTGTCATTAAATAGCACAGAAGGTTTTTTTTCTTCTTTTTGCAGGAGTCAGTCAGAGACTTTCTGCTTTATTTTGACCATGAATTTAAAACGAGATGCAACGTTTCTCTAAAATCTATAAAATACATTTTTCTTTCTTTTTTTTTTGCCAGCCTTGATGGTTCTTTTAACATACCGCAGACATCCGGATCATGGCAACCACAATTTTTTTTAAAATTTTAACATGTAGAAACAGAACATTATCAGATGAAACCCACAGTGTTAAATCATGTGTGGTTCCTCTGTTGTAAACAACAGCATTTATTTTTGCCCTCCTGCTGCTGATGTATGGAAGCTGGATGTGGCAGATTTGAGTGATGGGAAACGTTCTGCAGCTGCTCCAATATCCCTGTGCTTTCTAATTTACCGGTGCTCAGAGCTGCGGCGACAGCTCTTCAGTTGACGAGGACGCCTCTAACGATGCAGGTGCACACTTGGCCCGTATCAGGTTGATGTCACCTCTTGACCACTGAACTCTTTTCATGTACTGACGTAAATGAGAGCAAAGCATATTATTAATCTGAAGGGTTTTTTTTGTTTTTTTGTTTTTTTTTTTAACCGTGTTAGCAGGACTACAAAAGATGCATCGACATGTGCAACCTTTAGTCAAGGTTACATTTGAAAAAATTAGCAGAAAGTAAATTATTTCACACTTTTGATCAAAATAAAATAATAGTTCAGCTTTAAAGTAACAAATGCATGGATTAGTAAAATGCTTTTGGGGGTTGACTTCAAAATCTGCATTTCCTCTACAATGATTAGATTTTTCCAAGAGTTTTTTTGTATTTTTATCTATTAAAGTACTTCTCCTGTAATTTTTTGTTGGCTTATACAAACCATTTTGCTTCAGTTTGATTTGAACTTAATTTATCTTATATCCCAAACTTGCGTAATTAAATCCTTTAGTAATTTCCACTCTCTTTTGTCGCCATCCAGTTTTCCTGAACTCCCATCCTAAACTTGATAATTGATACCCTCTTGTCCGCGTGGCTTGTTTTCTATTTGTATCTGCAGCAGCTTTGGGGGATATGACCTGTCATTTCTGGCGACGTTTCACCAAAAATGTGTTTCTAGCATCTCTGATCAGACGCGAACACCTGCCTGTTCCAGTTTACCGAGCGCTGACAGCATAAATAGTAATACTACAGCAGAGTTGGGTGTGAAATGACATGCAGCTAAAAAGGTTCCACCTCAGTGCCATCTGCAGCTCCATAACCATGGCTGTTGGCTGAAAGAGCTCAAGAAGGGCACGTGCATTTGTTCCTAGGTTTCTCCTGCTGACAAAGAATGTTGTCGTTCGATTGTCTTTAAAAATTAGCACCTGCTTCACCTCCGCATGAGGCACAAGCAACATGTTGATATGGATCTCATGTTGGGACGTATGTTTTTAGAGGCCTTATCATTCATACAGAATCAAGGGCAGACACGTTTGGAAGAAAAGAAAAGGATGAATACCCATCTGATTGGGTTATAAATATACTCAATGGGGTTGCTGCCTCATAAAGATTATCTGTAGCACACAGAGCACAGAGGCAAACAGTGCATGTTTGTGGCACTGAAGCGGGAGAGTGGGATGCCTGTGAATGTGTGTGTGTGTGGAAAAACTGAGAGAATAGGCAAGGGAGAAAGGCAAAATGTGCATCAGAAAACCATCTTCTGCTAACAGGGATGAATCCTGAATATTTAAACTGACTCCAGCAAATTTAAAATAAAAAAAAAAAAATGGTTTGAACCTCCAAACGACTTGTGACGTCTTCACTCCACATGATTGCACCTGTCACACATCCAATACGGAGGTTTTTGTGTGTGTGTGTGTGTGTGTGTATGTTGTCACTCCAATTATGCAATCGTGTGCTTGAAATGAAGGCGTTTAAAGAGCGCCCGGATCAATTGCTTTTTCAGCCGGGCTTTAAATGCAGGAGTGCTGTGACTCCAAGATTACTTGCAGAAGAGTGTGCGTGCAGAGTCCATGCTGGGAGGGGTTTTTAGGTTAATGTCAACTGAACCCCTGCTGTCATAAAACCAGCGCTTAATGCAGTCTTTACTTACTGAGCATACTTTACCAGTTCCGAAATAGAAAGAACAGGGATGTTTACTGGCCTCCAATACTTTCAAAGTACTGTTTTTAGAAATTATCTGACTTTATATTTTATCCTTGTATTCATTTTTCAACTTGATGAAACATTTTCTTTAGATTTTTTTTAATGTAAAAAATTAATCTTTTTATTAAACCTCAGTGGTTTGTATTACCTGTGAACTTACTGGTGCAAATTTAAGAGCTTTTTTTCACTTAATTAATTCAGAAACATTAAGATATTTAATAGCTCTAAATTAAAGTTTCATTGAGCCATCTTTCCCAATCTTATGATCTTTTGAATTTTATATGATTGTTTTTTGTTATGTGCTTAAAAGTACAAGCATTTTATTTCTGTAGGACATATTGTACCAATAAAGAGAAATTTTATTGTCTTATTTGCAATTATCTATAAACATTTGACCTTTTAAAATAATTAATTCAACTTATTTAGGCAGAACAGAATAGAAACTACTCTGATGTATTTCCACCGTCACTGTCCTCTTTCCTCCACATGCTCTGCTGGCATTTATTCCTGCAGCTCATCTTCATCACCGCCTGATTTTAATCCATCTTCACTATGCTTCCCTGGAAGTTTGATTTCTTCCTTCTTCTTAAAGAGGTATAGAATAAGAAAGAAGTCATTGTGTGAATGGAGAAAAATGTTTAGAAATGAAGCTGAAATATGATTGGTAAAGTTCACTGCAATAAGCTTAACCTAACTGCAGAAATCAAAATAATCTTCTTTAAATTGGAAAGAACAAACTGTGATGAACGATATTGTATGTTTATGGTATATACTTAAAAGCCCGTTAAAAAAATGCCATGTTGCCATGGCGACGCCATGATGGCTTCTTTCTACCAGTGGAATGAATACAAATTTTTAGAATGATGTGTAAAAAATTCACATGATTTAACTTTGCTAATTATATTTGGTTAAGTATGTAAGGTATTTATCACAGAATAAAAAGTTTTTTTAGAAGCTTTCTTTTTGCAGACATTTGTTTGATTATTGTGAAGCAAGATTTTCTGTGAAAAGGTACCTATAGATCTGACTTCCTAAAATTTTCTAGACAAATTGAAGCACTTTGTTCTGTAATTGGCTTTCCTTTCTCTCTGTGGTATGTTTTGCAGTAGAAGGAACATATATAATTTTGGAGAAAAGTAAAAACCGTTTAGTATTTTATATCAGAATATAAGATTAGAAAGAATATATATTAGGCCAATAATAAATATAGCCAGTAAAATGTTTGAGTTAGTACTTCCTTAGGCTTTTTGTCTACCTCAGTAATAAACAAAGCAGAACAAAGATGGATTTTAGCCTCAGAGATTAAATGTCCGATAGCTACACCCAGTGTGACCTCTCTGTGGTCCAGTTTCCTGTCCAGCGATTTTGTCTTTATCCTAATAAGAGTGCTCTTTGGTGGGTGCGAACCACAGGGAATAGAAGAGTGGAGAATGTGTGCTTTGCTCCACATACAGCTCATCTTCCACTGAATGAGGCCAAGAGTGAGGATGTCTTGTAAAGGTAACATATGAACATATTTGGAAAAACAAAACGTATTTCAAACTAAACTAAACCGCCTTCCAGCCAGGTTTCTCCTTCCTCCAACTCTCTATCTCTTTTTGTTTTGGGTTTCTACTCCACTCTTGAATCCAGTGAGATATCTCTTTAAAGTTGCAGGTACAGCAGTAGCTGCCAGATCTTTCTCCGTCTCTGTATTTTTCAGAATTTTATCTCCTGCAGCTTACTTTTCAAAATGAGAGGGAGAAAAAAAATATCCAACCCAGGCGCCATAGAGTAAATTGGCATTATACCCGACTGGTACATGAAATTTCTAAAGCTGTTTTTCTCTGAGAGCATAGCAGGCACCATGGATGATATGTGGCAGAGGTCATGGATAAAGGCTTTATTTCTTACCTCACATATTTACCTACTGGAGCAGTGCATGTGCCTTTCTCAGAGGTTTGCTTAAGAAAAAATATTTGCTAAAAATGCAACTTTCACTGAAATAGGGCTCTAATCAGCTTTCCTTTTGAATATCATGGTTTTAATCCTTCTTCTGTACAGCCAGCAGGGAAATAATTTTAATCCCAACTTTTGGGAAACGCATGAGTGCGTTATCACTCTATAAATTCTGTAGGTTGCATTTAGAACAGTTTAAATCACAATAAGTTGTGTTGGAATGTGGAGCGTGGTGAAAGCAGCTGCTGTGCGGTACGACTTTGACTCATTTTCCCCCTCATAGGATCCAGAAAGGCTAACAAAGCTGTCACAGATGTTTGGATGGCTCTTCCTCATTTTTCATGGCTCAGATGTAATGACTTCAGTGGTCAATGGAGAATACCAGAGCTGCTGTTTTCCACAAATAATCAAACTGAAGATATGCCAACAAAACGAGGGAACAATTTGCAGTAGTTAAACTTGACGACCATGGAGTTCCTTCTTAGTTTGCTTAAACAAAACCTGCACAATTTGGTACAAGTACAAACACAATCACACAAAAAACTTCAATAGAGTAAATTTGGTTTAGTAACTTAATGAATAATTCAATTTGTGCTGCTTAAATTGAAAATAAATACAGGGACTGATTTTGGCTCCACAATTTTAACCTACAAGTTGATGCTGAACAAAATGCCCAGTTTTATAACCTGATAGCATTTTACACAAGATGGAAGCATTAATCTCTACCAGACAGAACGAAGCATACAATATCCTGTAACTTGATGTTTCTGTCCACTTTATGACTTTTACTGTTTGGGAACTATGATGGTTAAAAATAGGAGACTAAATTATTGGACGTTCAACAGTTTTTACATAAATGAATTGGATTTCAACTGGAAAAATCACTTTTTATGTAGAACATCAGTTTAAAAAAATGGAATATTGCTTTTCTTTAAAGTAACTTAGATTAATAATCATATTCTCTGTTTAGATTTGTTTTTTCCAACTTCTTAATTATGGTCCACTCAAATATCGTCAAAAGAATCTGGCACTGGTGGGTTTTTTGGGGTTTTTTTTTTTTTTTTTTGTTCACTTTGACCTCATTACCTTTGCAACAACAATATGTTGAAGTTCTCAATCAATGATCTCTATTATTGTGTAACCTAAGTGAATGTTATCCTTTCTGTAGTATGTAAGTGGTCTTTCAATCTTCTTTTACTAAGATATTAGCTAACATAACTTAAGTATTCTTACTATTTTCTTTAAAATTCTTTGTGATACATTGCTTTCTGATGTATAACCCCCTACATATGATGCTGTGGAGATGAGGGACCCTGACCCACCTCAGTGGTAGATTCCAGGCTCAGTCACAGGTGGCATTAAACTCAGACACTGCACCACTGGCGCCTTATGGTCGCAGACAATACCACTGTGCTATGAGACCTGTCACACTGTGGTCCCGTCTCCGGGCACATTTGTCTTTTTGTTTTCAGTTCTGTAGTCTTTGGAAAATTAATAATTACATCTACAGGAATTGAACCCTTGAGCTTCTATTTCAAGAGTTAATGCGTTAGCAGCCACACGGCCCTTTCTGGAACCAGTTTGACACCCCTGCTCTAAACCCTTTTACCAACACCATCATTCTCTAAGCTATCAGGAAAGTGACACTATTTCTTTTCCTTTTTGCATCCATCGATTTGAATCTTTGATTGACTTAGTCTGGCATCTTCTCAAGCCTCTTTGGTAGTTTAGTATTTTAATCTTTTAAGAAATACATAAAATCTTTTATAAACCCTGTTCAAAAACCATAAATCATGTTCTACAGCCTTCATCTCTGTTTTAAAACAGCTTGGAGTACTTTTAATTTCAATGTTTTCTGAAACAGACCCCTCCCCCTCCTTCCAAAGGCTTAACGCTAAATCATTTCAATTGCAACCATGTTAAAGGATTAGGACCACACTCCTTAAAAACTTTGTTCTTGTAGTTGTAGACCATTGGACATGTCCAGAATGAAGGGCATTTCTAAGCAGAGACTTTCTTTTATCTCTTCGATAGTAGATGACACTGGAAGTTGGTTCTTCACTGGTTTTCCAGGAGCTTTAATGCTCTGCCTGGTTCTTGGGTTTCCTGGTTTATGGGATCGTAATCCTTTTGGAAATCCATATTTCCTCCATCATCTTTTAAGTTTCGAACAATCCTCTGAACAAGTAACGTAGGTTAGAAAAGGTATCGAGAGGATACTAGATATTACTTCTGGTGTTCGAAACCTCTCGATTACAAGGTACATCAGATTCTAAAGAGATTTGAAAATAAGAAGAGGGACAGGGAAAAATCAAAAGTAAAAAGAAAAAAAAAAAGGGTGAGTAACAAATAACCACACAAAGCTAAATGTGTTCAGATTTGCTCACATTTCTGGACTTAACCACTAGTTTTATTACTGACATTTTTCTTCATGTTTTTACAGAATAGCGTTAATGCTAATCTCCCACATTTTTCACGTTAATAGAAAGCTCTGCCCTCTAGTGGACGGGCAGTTAATTTACACACTACAATGGAAGAAAAAAACATCCAACTTGGGGCTATATTCTGGAGCTAAATACAAATGAAAATGCAGAGTTTATTCGTTTACAGATTTCTTAGCATTTCTGTGAAGCTTAAGTGTGTTACTAAGACAAAAAAATGTAAATCAATTAAAGCATTTTTAGTCTCCAACAAAACTGTTATGCTGACACCTTGGAAGCCAGAGATCGATTTTACTGTCCTTCCCAAATGAATCAAACAGTTTTTTGTTTTTTTTTTACTTCCTGTTTACTAAAACCATGCATGATGACATAATATTGTTGATGACACTCTTTGTTGTACTTTGTTAATTTGCTTACTCAATCTGATACTGAAATGATTTGCAATTTGTCTTGACCTGAACTTTGATAAACGCTCAACCTTAAACAGATAAGTAAACAGGTAATGATGAAAAGGACTGTGACTTGACTTGTTATGAAACATTGGGTGCTAAAGCAGAGTCATCCTGGAGCAAACGGTGATTAGTCTTTGTATTTGAGATGGTTGTGAACTGTCACTGTCCACATTTGATTTAAATTTCCTTCTTCCTCTGAGATATTCATGCCTCAGAAGCCAAATTGTTTGGCCCTCTTTAACACCCACTCCCTTGTGTTGAAAGCAGCATCCATATTCATTGAAAATATTAAAATCCTCTCTGAATGTCCACCAAACAGCCAAATGTGGACAGAAACCAGCTGGTGAACATAGTAAAGCCATCAGCAGCTAACTGGATTGGGAATATTTCCCCCATAATAGGAAAGTAAATATTGGACTCCGATCCGCTGTGTGGCTGCAGATGAATCCTAATGTTGATGTAGCTCTAATGAAATTTAAAATCAAGAGAAATTTTATCTAATAATTCTTTGAAAAACAGGTGCCTCCCACAAATTTCTATATTTTGCCTCCATATGATGCACACTCATTTTATTCAGTTTCAGCTTGCAGTCCAAAAGCTTTTTTCATGCTATAACTTCATGCCATTTCTAGCTGGGTTTGTCTATTTTTGTGTTGGTTGCAATTCTCTGACGGCGGTGGTGCAGTAACACTGCAAAAAAACTATATTAAACGTTTCTTATTCTTAATGTTGGGATGTGATATCGTTTCATAGTTTAATTACCTCATGCAATTCCTCTTGCCCTCATGGGAAATGCTGTCTTCATTCAGGAAAAACAATACAGTCCACTGAGTGGAGCCAAAATCGACCAACTTTAAACCAAAGGTAAAATTCAGTGTAGAGTTGATTTCTTTTATTTGAACCAGGCCTGCTCAAAGTCAGTCCTCGGGGGAAGCTGTCCTTGAGGTTTTAGATGTTTCCCTGCTGCAGCACAGCTAAATCTGATGATTACAGTTCAGCAAAAGCCTGTTAATCAGCTATCAATGCAAATCAGCTGTGCTGAGGCAGGAAAACCTCTAAAACCTGCAGGACAGCGGCCCTCAATGACCGACTTTGGAAATTCCTGATTTAAGCATTCATTTGAGTCTGTAATCCTGTTTTTCCTTTTCCTCATTATGCCAGTAAGGTTGACTTTTTATGTATTTACTTTGAACATTTCAATCATGTGCCATGCAAATACTCTCTCCTCGCTTTTAAAAGGAATTTCCTTCTAGACGTATTAGCTGGTTGTACCAACCTTGGCAGAAGCAACTGCCTTCAAGCATTTGTGATAGCTGGCAATGAGTCTTTTCCATCACTGTTGAGCAGTTTTGGCCTAGTCGTTTCAGAAATGATTTAATTCCATCACATTGTTTCAGGCATGGACAGAAAGAGTTTACAATCATGCCAAGGATGCTTAATTGAATGATAGAACTTTGACTAGGCCACTCAACAGCTTTTTTTTCTCACTTATGCCTCTGGTCATAGCAGCTACAAAACCTGTAAAAGCCTGTTTGTTTTTATTATTTTACTTGATTTGTTACAAAAGAACTTGTTTTTTTGCTGTATAACCCAGATGTGCTCTCCTTTGGGTTTTGTATCTCTCTCAGACTGATAGATGACAATCATTTTGTTTCTCATATGTTTTAAAATATTTCAGCCCTCCTTATCTTGCCATAATGGATGCTGGTAAATCTTTCTGTACCTTTATGATACTAGAAACTAATTTTAGTCTGTGTTACTGCAGGGACTCGGGCTGAAACAGGCTGTGGTTTTTAATGAAGTGTTCAGTATCAGACGTCATAAGGTGCAGAGTCCCAACAAACGGCAGGGCTTTTGACGCTGTTCTCTTGTAAACATTTCTGCCTTTGGCCTAAAAATCACACAGACTTGGCCGGCTGACAGATTTCCCTCGAGTTTCCATTAATAAAAATGAGGCTTGACTGCTCCTGCAGACAGCGGGTTGTTGGGGATGTGTTTGTGGCACCAGCTCTCATTTCTCCATCCAATTTGTGACTGTAATGAAGCCGGAACGTCAAGGCTTTTATTTTTAAACACATCTGAATGTCTGATTTTATTTATACATGTAAGCTTTGCTGACCCTAGAAACACAAACACTAATTGTAATGAATCCAAAGGTTTGGATGAAACTGATATTAATTCAAAGATGAATCTATCATATCATATTCTTTTGTTACCCTCCTGCTTTTGCCACCCAAACAATCCACCTGTTTTTTCTCCTTTCAGGGCTATTTCAGTATCAGATTGAGTAAATGAGTCACAGTAAGTAGACCAATAACTGACAACATTCTTGATGCTGTCATTTTGATTATTTTAAAGATGTCAACCCTTTTGAACTAAAATGCTCAAATATACTCACTTATTCATACAGAATTGAGGTGAGAAGAATACAAATGAGAGTCATAAATGAGTATTTATAGCAAGATTTCTTCCATTTTGTCATCTTAAAACTGAAAGCTTAAATTTTATTTGGATTTGTGTGATGAACGAAACAGAGTAGGGCATCATTTTGCAAATGAGAATTTATATTTAGGTCTGAACTTTGACTGGTTCATTCTGACATAAGTACACTCAGATTAAAATCTTTCCCTCTTCTCTTTGGTTATATGGTGTCCTGATGCTAGAAGGTGAACTTTTACCGAAGTCTGAAGTGCTTTTCAGTCTATAATGGGTTTTCTTCCACATGAGCCCTGTTTTACCACTATACCACTTGTCATAGCCTTTTAATTTTAAGACGGTGAACTGATTAGAGCCCCAGGAGATATTGCTCCATAACCTAACCCTGGTTTAAAGTCCTCATTTTTATTCCTCACCTGTCTGCTGCTAGATCTTTATGATGCCGTTTGTTCTCTTCTACGCTCTAACTTTCTCTATGCCTTAGTCAGAGGGAATGAATTGAGCTTAAACATGTGGAAAAAGTTGAGAATGTGTGAATATTGTTTTTTTTTTTTAGGAGAATTATTTAACATTTGTGGCTTATTCTGGTGAGGCTACAAAGTGTCCAAACCACTGTGGGCAAAAACATATATTCACTCTGCAGTTTTGTTCAGCGTGATTGCTTTTTATACCATAACATGAGAGATTATCTTTTGGTTTACTGGAAGGAATCTATATTTTTAAACGCACAAAGAACTGCCGATGCACCACCAGAAGTACACACACGGTACTGTAAAGTAAAACATTGTGGGTCTTAGGGCAGGATTATAAAGCCAAACATTCTGAAAAGCTGCTGTCTGCCTTTGGGGGGGGGGGGGGGGGGGGGGGGGGGGGGGGGGGGGGGGGGGGGGGGGGGGGGGGGGGGGGGGG
>JAUZNJ010092769.1:5884-16815 GCA_034780135.1 Jordanella pulchra
CAGTGTTGTGCTGTGGGTATGCTTGTCAAGCAGGGACAGGAGGTGGAAAAACCTTTCAGAGGCTAATAAAGACTGCTGAGTGTGGCAGAAGTTCACATACAAAACCGACAGAGATGGAACCACAATTCTTGTAGCCGTATTAGTCAGATTATGGAATATGAATACTCCATTTATGTGGAGTTCACTAATAAAGGGCTAATAAAAATGCATACCAAGCTTTTGCAATTTGTATGTACATATATATAGGGAGAGCTATGTTTTTCTTCTGTTTGCACTACTTTCTGTTGATCAGTTAACGTAAGATCCTAATTAAAAAAAAAACAACAGCAGAAATTCTATAAATAAAAACATGACCTGATGACCTATAAGGGTGGGCTGATTGTCTGTTAGACAAACCTTTCCTTTAAGAAGGCACTTTAATGACTCACTACTATATATACTATAACTATATAAGCAACAACAGGTACTTGTCTCACCCTCGGTGGAGGTCGATGCGGACGCAGGCCCGGCCCTCGGTGTCCCAGGCGCAGTAGGGGTCCCTGGCAAGCAGACAGTCTTGCTGAGACTGATAGCGGCTGCAGTTGGCCAAGGGCAGCTGTAGAACCTCAGAACGAGATCCGATGTACAAGTACTTCTACAAAGAAAATCCAAAGAAACAAGAAAAGATGAGGACAAAGAAGAGAGCCAGAATCCAGAGAACGAACAAGAACAATAAACAGAGAGAGAAGAAAGGAGAGTGACAGAGTTATGGGTTAGAGGAGATAACGGGATAATCACTCTCAATTACAATAACATACACCCTCTGACCCTTTTCCAATCCAATCTGGTTTGCGGCCTTTTCGCAAAAGCCGTTATAAAATATGTCTGACGGTGGCTAAGCCCGCATTAATGAGATAAGCAGGCAGCTTTAGCGCAGAGAGCACCCTGACCAAAGCCCATCGATTTAAGGACGGGCCGCTTTCGAGAGACGTGTGCGTGCAGGCTCATCTGCGGTGGCAGAGGTTCAGTTCCCCCACTGTGTTAAAGTCATGTAATTGCTGTAATTATGACGGGGAGTTTCAGCTCCATGAGGTGAGACTCGATCTGAGTCAAAAACGCCCCTTACTGCAAGTCTGTTGATCTATAATCGCAAGGATCAGGTGAAAAGGGTATTAACAGATCAACACCGACTGAAGAAAAAGGCTGAAAAGGAATACAAATGACTCCATGAGACAGCCAAGAGATCTCCAAAACTACACTCTGAAAAATGATGAGATGATGTATAGTAATCTGATAAATGTTCTGGGGGAAGGCTGAAGACTCCTAACGCAAAATAGAAAAAAAAAGGAACTACCCCCAGAGAGCGAAAGCAAAGGGAATAAAATCCACACCTGCCAGGGTTCATTCTGTTGCATTCAATGTCTCTCACCATGGGGGAAACTGGAAGCTTATACTTAAATAATTATATGACAGAACAGGAACAGCTCTTTTTTTAATCAAAGTCACTTCTGCCTCAGCTTGTTGCAGTGAATTCGCTCTTTTAACATCATCTTCACACACAAGCCCGGACAGATATTACTTTGCTATTCTTTTGTTGTAAATCAGCCTTCATTTTGACTTTAATGGATGTGAAGCATTTTTATAGCATTTTTTCATGTTTTAAAAAATGAGGCTAATTTGACGTTTTGTCACAGTTTCCTACACTTGCACACACACATTCTCTCATGTTCTTTCATTCCCTGAGCTGCAAAAGGCTAAAGAGTTTTAATACACTCAGGGCTTTAGCTGTTGATCTCAGACTGCAGTTCCTGAGCAGAATCCTTTCCTACCTTGGAGTGGGAGATGGTCAGGCTGTCCACGGGCTGGTTTGTTTCAAACAGCTGGATCTCCTCGATCACATGAGCCTCAGAGCCAAGGATGACCACCCTCTGCAGCCATCCCTCAGCTAAAACACAACAGAAAAGGTGGTAAAGGATTAGCTCTATTTATTATTGTCCTACTCAGTAAAGTGTTACGGCTGACGTCTCCATTGTCGCATCTAAATTTAAACTTATTTTTTTTCTTTACCTTTGGACAAACGCAACATTTTACTAAGATTTTATAGCAGACAACATTAAAGTCAAGTGTTGAATATAGAGACAACAAAGTTGGAGAATGGATGGATGAATGAAGGAATAGAAAGTGGAAGGAATAAAGGGACAAAACAGAGAGGGAAAGAAGCAGTCAAGGATAAAATAACTAAAGAGCATAAGAAGGGATAAAGAAAAGGAAAGGGTGATATGGTGGAAGGTTGGTGGATCTAAGAAAGGATGATTGAAACAAGGATGGAAGGAAGAAGGGAAAGAAAGGTGGAAACAAGATAATAGAAAGATTAAAAGAATGGATAAAACAATAGATGGAGGTAAGAAAGAGTGGATGAAAGAGCTTAGGGAAGGAGGGAAATAGGAATAAAAGATACAGAAAAGATGGATAAAAGGGAAATTAAGGGAAAACCGAATAAAGGAAGGGGGGGCAGAAGAATGGTTAAAAATAAAGAATAAAAAGAAAACAATATAGGGACAAAGGAAACTATATGGAGAGGCAGATGGAGACATTCAGACAATAGAAGACAGCCTAAACATAAACGTATGCCTCAAGCCCACCCACCCCCCCCCCCCACCCCCAAACCAAAGCCCATCCTTTCCCAGAATGAGGCTGGATTCCCTGCTGAATCAAATCCGTCTAATATTGGGACATTTTGACAGCACAGCGGTTCACTTGTACAATAATGACTCTGAACAATAAATTGACCCATGGATCCGTGACTTTATACCAATCATATTAACTATTCATGATCATAGCGCAGACCAGTGGCTGCAGAACATTTCTATTTAAATATTAATGATCGCTGAATAAATTCACACCTGCAACTCCAAAGGACCATATTTAAATATTAACCATAAAGTATGGTCATAGGCAGAAAAGAATCTCCTCTGTTGTACTTTGTGGCCCTTCATGAAACTACACTGAGAGCCCTTGGGCTTTAGGTGTGTTTTTTTAGCCTAAAATGATCTAAAAGCACATATTCCCTTCACGTTTAAGGCTGCTTTTTTTCTCTTTTTTTCTGCTTTTTTTTTTTTTTTTGAAGCACATTAACCACTTTTTCTCAACAGAACTCCACTTTTAAAAGGAGAATCTCTGAAATTATTTAATCATGGTAATTCCACCTGCTAGAAAGGTAACTGCAGACTGACTTCACGGACCTGGAGCCTGCAGTCGAGCACATTTAAGTAGCGTCATCCAGTTTGCTAAAGAGTTTCAAACTCAGGAGCTGGGCTAAAAATGTAGAGCCATGATGTCCAGTTTCTCCTCTGACACCTTCAGCAGCAGACAATTTAAAGAAGATTTGAAAAGATTAGTGTTGCTGCTCCTGTTTGGCCCTCTGGGGGACAGTACTATCAGAGAAATGGGATGTTTGGGGAGCTGGAGGCGGAAGAGGAGTCTCTGTGCTCCTTTCATATGGGGCGCTGTGAAACAAGTTTAGATCCCCGGCGATGCAGAGAGTCTCAGCCACAGCTGGTGGGGTGACCTTGATGTGTGTCGGAGTCTGAAGTGGTCTTACGTGCAGAAATCTGCTGTCTTGTGTGGTCCTGGTGATTAACAGAGCGTCACACAAAATATGAGAACCTACGCCGCCGGCGGAGAGTGAGGCTTAAGAGGAGGAAAACGCATACATTCACATAGAGCTGCAGAAATGCACCTGGGGTGTCATCGGACTGGCCCCTCGCAACGCCAGGGACCACTGGCAGCTAATCCCTCAATCCTGCAGCCAGTTTTATTTTTTTCTTTTCACAGAAAACATTTGACACTCTCTCTCTCTTTCTCTCCTTCTCTGTTTTCACATCAGCTGTCGCCATGCTGCAGCTAACAGCTAATCAAGCCAGGAGCCCGACTGGCACTATGAATGCGCGCTTGCCAGGGGCCCTTTTGGGTTTGTGCTGTGAGGCGCGGCAAGCCGGGATGAGTGGCTCTGAGTGTGGAAGCGTGTGCACCTGTGTGTGTCTGTGTGAGCGTGGCGGCGGCGTGCATGTGTCCGTCCGGTTTGGCCCAGACTCCACTGTTGTCACACCGTCTCTGCCTGCGCAGTGATCTGAATGGTAAGCAGTGGAGCCTCTCCTCATTCATGAGGCCGCCTGCATTTCAATTCCCCAGTCCCAGAAATCCACTGTCGGGACCCGTGTTGTTCTGGTTGGAGTCTCCGGGAGGACAAGCCGATTTCTGATCGGAGCCAAAACAAGATGCGAGCATATGGGCCCCCTATTCCTGCTGACCGGAGATATTAATTAAGTTGCACGTAGGTGAGACGTTCCCCTTGATGAGTGGAGGTGTTTCTCAGCATGCAAATGAAGGCCTTAATTGAAAGCCAGCTGAAGTCTGGCCAGATGGCATGTTGTTTGTGAGCCACCATACCTAATTCCAGTGGCTGTCCCTGCCTGCTGCCTGTAAGCTCTTACCTCTTTAATGATCGTAGTGTGGCGCTCCTTGTGACACACTCACTTAGGACCAATGTAAAAGAAAACTGTCTCCAGACTGTGAGCATGTATTACTTTTTTTGGTTACATTTTTTTTACACCACATTATAAACACAACACTTCCACACAAACAGTCATATAAAAAGAAATTCATGCAACCATGAAATCCAACATAACAAGCATAAGATTGTAGTTTCTGCTTAAGCTTGAACCATCCATATACAGCAGATAACAGAAGAGATTCAACATTATTGCATCCGACCCCAAGATGGAAAACCGGATGTTCTCCTGGGTGGCGCTGCACTGCGAGGATCAAGACGATTTGCCACCAGAGAGCACTTTTTATCAGCCTGCCTGCAGTGCAGATACAGCCCCTCAAACACACGTCAAAATGTCGCAGAGTGTTAACTGCTGATTCTGAGCTGATAAATAAAAGTTACTTTTTAAGCTGGAGCGTAAAGTCTGATGGTTTGATCTGAAGTTTTCGCTGTTTGATGAGTAAATTTATTCAGTCACATCATTGCAGTCCCTCAGAAAATGTATTCCTAGGCTCCGAATGTTTTCACATTGTGTTAAAAAAAACATATTAAAAAGTTTTTATTGGGATACTATGCTTGAAAAAATAGTGGACAATCGCTTGCAAATGTAAACAGCCCCCTTGAGCTGCTTCTTTTTTTAACCCTAACCTCAAAGAGAGGTTAGATGAAGCAAGTCTTGCAATCGAAATTCTTACAGGACTGATTATAGACGTTAATAGCTGTGTGAAAGAAGGAGCTCCTGTTGTGATCTGTGGTGCAGTAGATCTAAAGTCACCTCTTAGTGAAACCTGTTGTTGAAATGCTGTCTTGTAAAGAAATGGATCTGATCGTATTTTGCAGAACAACCTTTTTCTACAATTCCTCTTTGGAGGTAAGTCTCTGCCACTCGTACCTGTGCCGATAAAGAGCATGTTGTACGCCCGCTGGTCCAGGCCGCTGACTCGATCCACCGCCAGCTTGGTGAAGTTAACGCCTTTGGTCAGCAGCAGGGGGCGACCCAGAGCTTTGTCCTCCATCAGCGGGTGTTTCTTGGCAAAGTTGAGCGTGGCGTCAGGCAGCTGCAGAGAGCTGTTGTAGCCGTTCGCCCTGTCTAAGTTAGTTATGCACTGCAGTGCAGGGAGAGGATGGAGAGACAGGAGAGGGAAATGGAGCAAGAGAAAGAATGAAGGAAAGGAGACTTCTTAGTCGGTGCTGGCATAGGTTGGGCATGGTTAGTTGGTTTGGAGGTGCCTGCCCTGCCTTCCCTCCTTTGCTCCATTACCTCCCTTCCTTTTTCTCCTTCCCTTACTTCCTGGATCATTATGTCCTGAGCTTTTTGTGATCTGCCAGCTTCAACTGTTTCCACCTCCACTCGTCTCTATATCCACTCTGTTTTTCTCTCCCTTCCTCCCTCATTACCTCCCCATTCCACTTCTGCCCTCACACTACATTTCTTCTTCCTGAAGTTCTCTGGCCTCTACTTTTGTCAAACACTGCATGCGCCATAGTAACAGAGTTGTCATTTTCCTACCGATCCAGGCCGTGGGCTGGGGACGGTACCCGTGTACCGGCCCCATCTCTGGGACGTCTCCCTGTACTCCTTGTAGGAGCCCTCAAACACCTTTTTCACATCGCCGATCTGGTACTGGCACACAGCCGACACATCCACGTCACCCCTGAAAGATGGCAGAGAGGAAGAGAGTCAGTGATGTGTGGCAGGAATAAGTGAGGGATGAATTATCTGTCTGCCAAATGCTTGACACTTCCTAAACGTGATGGAGTATGAGAAAATAAGGTGAAATACATCTGTCACTGGCATGTCAGTTTCATGGAAGGCAAGCATAAAACATTTGAAAGAGAGCGCAGCAGAAATGGTGGAATCAAGTGATTGAGAGGTCAACTACTAGTTATGAGCTCAACAATTCTGCCCTTAATGAACAAGTTGTGAGAATAAAGCCAGTGTTATAACACAAGCCACGAGAAAGAAAAAACATTTTTAGAGCAAAGTGTAAGAGGATCAAAGTGGTCTGGTGTGGAACCAGACTTTACCAACATCTTTTGATGTTTCAGAGAACTTCATGTCAATGTGAACACACTATCCCCATGGAGAGCCACGGCGGTGGCAGTCACATGCTGGGGGAATTCGAGTTAAATAATTGAATAAAGGGAAAACAAATTTGTTGGAGGATGTAAAACACTAGAGAAGGAAGAAGAGCAAACATGACACCGGAGAAGCAAAGGAATCGTTTAGATACATACAAGCATATTTCAAAATGTTATTGAGCAAAACTGATAAAGACGTTAATTAAAAGAATGTTATGGTAACAAAAGTCAGTTCTTTACAGCATGGACTCAGGAGGGCAGAAAAACTAATTAATGTTTGCCAGGGATTTTAAAAATCATCCATCACTTTCTCCCTCTTTAATGTGCTTCTTAGTGTTTCTCTGGTACATGTATTCCTCATAAAATACACTTTCTAAAAATGTGAGAAAATGTGAAAAAGTAGATTGATCATGTTAGGACCATTAATTGGATGAAATGATTATTGAAAAATTGTCAACTAATTTTGTAATTCCACCTAGAGTCCTCATACCCAGAGTCAAAAAAATACAATTTATAGGACAAAACTTTCAAATATAGAAAGGTTTTCAATTTGAAATAGAACATCCTCTTTAAACACCTCTATACACATGTATAGGTAACTATATTACTAACACGTTTTCTTTTGAAATGTGCAATGAAGGTTTTTTATTCTTAGTTACAAATGTAATGTAATGAAACTATTTCTTTATGGATTCATTGATTATTTGTAAAAAATTAAGCCTGTGATGTTTGAACTCATGCAAATGAATAACACTCCATGCATGAAATCAAATGGCAGCTGCTGTGACGCTGAGGCTCGTGGTGTGGAAACACGTGGGACTTTTTTATTTATTTATTTTTTACCAAATTGAAATAAAATTGCCAGCTGATGTGTGAACCAGGGACATTAAAGTACACTTCTAGAAGTCATCTGACATTTGATTTCCACCCTCATCCACAGCAATGAGTTTCTTGTTTCCTTATTCAGTTTCTAAAGTGAGTCACTCAGACACTGACAAGCAGGCAATACAGTTAAAAAAAAGTTGTTGTGCGCTTGTATTCAGGGAACAGTAAAGTCACAATTTTAAACCTCCTGCTGTTTTTCTTCTGTTGGAAACACTTATCGATGTACATGGGGCTAGACTCAGCTGAAAAATAGATTGCATGCTGCTGTGCCTTCAGAAAGCTGCAAGCAGACAATTAAAGGTTGTTTTCATGAACTCATATCATGTGATGCATCCAGCTGAGGGTGGTGGTAGGGGGTGGGGGGGCTGAGCTGCAGATTTTATAACGTCAGACCCCAGTGACGGCGTTAAATTCCTACTGAGCTAAACAAAGACTCCACAGTTTCGACTTGAGCTCAGAAATTATTTCCATAATGTCACATTATTCTAATGTTATCTCTATCAAAGTCAGGCGACTATAAGGCACCCCCCCAGTGAGTCCAGAGAAGAAAAGGGATTAAGCCTTTCAGCAGCTGGAAGAACTCTGAATGAAGAAACAAAGCTTGAGGTTCAAAGCCGGCTCGATTTGAGATATGATATCTCACTGAAGAATACAAACGGTTCACTTCAAAGGGTCCCGCCTGGAGAAAGGAAATATCTCAATCGTTGCTCCAATAAAAGCTGTCCTGGCCGATAAGCACTAATTGATGCATTGCTTTAATGTATAGAAGTTGGTCAGACAAATTACAGTCTCTGCATAGCATTTCTAACAGTTGACATTGAAAATAATCAGAAAGGTCTAATAAATAGCCAGAAGTGGGCAGTAACTACTCACATTTACTCAGTTACATTGACTTGAGTAACTTTTGGATGAAGATTCATTTTTAGGAATAGTTTTACTTCACTTTTTAGTTTTACTTGAGTGATATATTTATAAACTAACCCAACTCTTATAAGAGTAAAATCTTTGGCTACTTGATCTGCCGTGAGTAACTTCACTGGGCAATAAACAAGCCGGTTTTAAACTAAAGTGCTCCAGACAAAGACACACAGTTAATGTTGATGTTAAAATAAGTGCTCCTTTTTTGTACAGAAGCTTCCTTCATATCTGATGAAAGTTCTGTGAAATTTTGAAGTTAAGCTAAGGAGTAAATGTCATCACTGGAGGTTCTTCATGACATGTAAACAGTATCCACTTTAAGATGGGTTTTATTAGTTTTATGTTGAAAGGAACATCCAGTTTGATAAGATGCTTTTCAATAGTGTTATTCATTGTTTTATTCTTTTAGTCTTTAAAATATCAGAATTTCTCTACGACTCTACATTTTAGTTAATCTTTTTACACAATTTTAAATAGTAAATCAGATGTTATAATCAGTTACTCATAAGTAAGTGATCAGTACTTGAGTGGCCTTGTTACCAAATACCTTTTTAATCTTAATTGAATAAAAACATGAGGAAATAGTGTTACTCGTACTTGAATACAATGTTGGGTTCTCTTCCCACCTCTGTAAATAGCATAGAGGAGGATGTTTTCAGCATATCCTCTAAATGTTTTAGAGATCTAATCAACTGAGGAAATTGCCAAGAATACAAAGGATTTTCTCTTCCAGGAGAAGATATTGCAGCTGGGCTATAATAGTAAAACTGGCAAATATATCTGTTAGTTGAAATAATTATTCAACAGTTAGTGAGTAGCTGTTAATTGCTATGATACTGACTTTTTATGAAAAAAAAAATATATAAAATGGAGTAAAAACTCTTGTCTTCCTCGGTGCAGATCTTTCCAAACAGGTTATGTGGCAATAAAAGATTAAATGATAATGGAGCTTTATCTGTGCTGTTCTTAGGGGAGCCGACTAGTGAGGGTGGTCCTCACAGTGTGGCCGATCAGTTCTTTAGATTCTTTCAAGGTCGAGTCAATGGTTCCGTTTAGAGAGAAGATAGATTGGCATTTAAAACTACATTACATTGGTGTGACGTTCAGTCTCTAATAAAGGCACTAAAACATATCCAAGGACGCTTGAATTGTGTGCTGTCTAAATGGCTCACATTTGTAACAGTAATAACTTAAATTAAACCCCGCAATTATGCTGTAAATACCTAATCACACAGAGTACATCAGAGGAGAAATCTTATCAGAATGACTTGCTGCTCAGTGATTTCATTAAGAGTCTGGGCTCTGACATGTTGGCAAGTGGCAGCAGATCACTAATGTGGTAATTAAGTCCCACTGATTCCAAAAAAAAAAAAAGAAGTGATACATCTCTGCAGCCTTTGTCTCTGACATCGCTCTTTTTTAAACTCACCACTGAGCGTGAAAGATGCCGTAGAAGGTCGTTCCCCGCCAGTCCTGCCCCGGTAGGGTGAACACGGCCCGCAGGTTGTTGAAGGAGACGTGGCGCTCTGGGAGGGAGCACTCCAGGCGGGCTTTTTGGAAGGTGGTCCACTTCTTCTGCAGCGTCCTGGTGCCACCCAGATCACCCTGAAGCAGGAGAAAAGATCTGAGCGGCCATTGTCTTTGTCTGAACCTTCTAACCTTCAGCTCATTATTCTGGGCCTAAAGGACTGGATGTAAGATGGTAGAATGTGACTTCAGATTTTCTCAGTATTTTTAACTGACTTTGATCTAAATCAAAGTTTGCTAACTTGCCTTTTTGCTAATAAACTTCTGCAGATTCTACTCTGTATGTTCTTTACAATACTTTAGAATTTATACCCCATTGAAAATCTTCTTTTCTCTTGCTGTAAAAACAAACTTCTTTTTTGTTTTTTCTCTTTAGAAAATATCTGAGAAGTGTAGTTTTCGCCTTTGAACTTTGACTAGGCCATTCTACATATGAAAATGCTTGGTCTCACTTAAGGTGCAGAGGGTGGATCTGCTCTCAATGCAGCCATCCCAGTTCAATCCTAATTACAGAGAATTGAGTCAAATCTGTCAAATAGAAAAAAAAAAACCTTTTGCTGGAATCTTAATAATGAGTGCATAATGTTTTATACGTTGACCAGAAACCTAAACTTTGGTCTCATGTGACCATTATCTGCATGTTTTCCTTACGAAGCAGCGGGTAAACAGCTTATTGCTAATTTTGAAAAATACATTTCTTCTTTTCACCCTTCTGCAAAGGTTGACTGCTTATATTGCATAGAGCTAAACTAATAGTTTTCCTTTCAATCGAGTCATAGAGTCCTGGTAGGACCGTAGCTGTTTCTAGTTTTTACTCTCACCGTGTTGAAATAATGGTTAGAAGAGAGCTCAGGGAGAAGTTCAAAGCTTGGGATGTTTTATCATAACCTAAATCAGCTGTAAACTTCTCCACAGCTTTATTCCCGATGTGTCTCTGCTGTTTCTTGATCTTCATCATGCGGTTTGCTCGCTAATGTTCACAAACAAACCT
>JAUZNJ010092780.1:0-22246 GCA_034780135.1 Jordanella pulchra
AAAGCAAAATCTGTTGGGCTCTGTTTGGCACCAAGATAATTATTCTTATTGCCACATCGCCAGACAGGACACTGCAAGGAAAAAAAACAAAAAAACAAACAAAAAAAAATAGGGCTGAAACATGCTTATGGTCCCTTCCTTGTATGGCTTTTGTTAAAAAAAACAGCAACTCATAACTGCTGCATTGAAGCTCAACTCCTTCTTCTGTTTATTTGTTTGTTTTTCTATATTTTCCCTGGACAGAGAGTACAGATGGTCTTCTATTAAACAGAAATTGGAAAGTAGAATTTTCAAGGGCTGTTTTTGCTTTTTAATCTACTGCGCCACGGACAATTTGTTTTTGGTTACAGGTAAAATGCATAGAGCAGACATATTTGTCCCCTTTCAGCTACTATGCCCAAAATGTTGACACAACATGGTATTTCCCATTGGGCGCACCAACCCATATGTATTCATAAACTACGAATTCAAACTAACGCTTTTATATTTTATGTGATGTTATTGAGGTTTGCAGAATATGTATTTATAAAAGCAACCCTTTATTGTTTGCAAAAAAGTCACGAATTTGTTACACACTGTCAACTGAATTCATGACCTAAATAGTGCCAATTCAGCTGTGCACAGTAGCCTCAACCTCTCAACCAAAAAACTGTTGTGAATGTGGCCCAATGGTTAGAGCAGAGTGCCTAAAGGAGACACTCCTTCTGCCTGCCACTCTAGCTCCCCATGCAAGACCCCCAATCCCTGGTTGCTCCAAGCCCATCACTGCTCTTTAGGGGATGTCTTAAATGCAGAGATCAAATTCTATTGTAATGTAGATTTGAAGTTAATTATAATATAAAAAAGACAGCTGTGTTTTAGTGTGGATATGATGACAAGAAAGTGGAAGGATTACAAAAAACATTTCAACAGAAAAGGACAAAATACTAATACGCACAGTAGATTGTAAGGGTTTTTGTGAGTGAATGTACTTCACAGAGATAAGTTTGATGATTATTCAAGTGACAACCATAAGCTACCATTTAGGAGCACAGTAAATGGAAGGCTATAACAGAGTTACTATCCACTTCATTGATATGAAATGACAATTCTGAAAGAATGTAATAGTGACATACCCTGTCATTAAATGGTAGTTTTACATCTCTGTTTATAGTCGATTATAACTGTATTACATATTTTATCTTTTATACTATTCTAATTTTTATTCAGTATCTTAATAGGTTCATATTTTAATAGATTTTATAAATTTTAATCTAGTAAGAAATCTGATTTTTGCTTATTTGCGATTTGATATGTCTGGCACAATGAATT
Source organism: Jordanella pulchra (assembly GCA_034780135.1). Classification (NCBI taxonomy): domain Eukaryota; kingdom Metazoa; phylum Chordata; class Actinopteri; order Cyprinodontiformes; family Cyprinodontidae; genus Jordanella; species Jordanella pulchra. Next base: position 1,312 of record JAUZNJ010092780.1, read on the forward strand.
GTTAAACCTAATAATGTGCTTGTAATAATTAAATAGATTTACTGACACACATAGTGTATATAATGTATATTTATGTGATTTTCTTATGACCTGTCAAGGGAAAGTCTCAATCTTTTTGTCTGCATTGCCTTTAAAATTGCTAGTTATAATTACATAGGACAGGGTTGCCATTTATGGAGACCGACATCTTTTGCACTAAGGCAACACAGTGCTGACAAACTACCGACTACAGAGATTGCCATTACGCTTTGAATGGGACTGTGGTAAGTTAGACTCGTATAAAATCTGTATCCTACACAGACCAACAAAATACTATTTATAAAATTATCTGTGTAAAGTAGACTTACACCTGCCACAACTGGCAACCTCGTTTAGCCCATGTTTGTTTTGGTGCCCAAAACAGGGGGACGAATCATCTGTATAACAGAGGTAAGGAGAGATGGCATTCCTGAGCTCAGGAAAGAGCAGCGGTAAATCAGTGTGAGAATAACGGCTGAGAGAGCTCCAGAACCAGCTTGCCGCTGCTAGCTAAGGAAGAGAGCTGAATAGTACAGTGGCAGCTTGGAGAGACCTGCCAGGAAACCAGGAAACTAGGTGCTGATGACCCGAAGAGGCTACCGCTGGCCCCGGCTAGCTAGAGGCTAACTGTGGAGAGTCCAAGCAGAACGGCTGAAGATCAGATTAGCATGCCGGATGTAGAGACCTCCGAAGGCAGGGTAGAGTAGCTGAAGCTTACTGTGAGGTAGACAGTGTGACATCGTAGGACCCCGCCAAAGCAACAGGGCAGTAAGAGATGAGAGCAGGCCAAGGCTACGTTCTAGAAGCAAACTACTGAAGATAGACGGAGGACCGCTGAGCATCAGTAAAGCCTGCGGCCGAAGTGAGCGGTGGATCGGGATGAGAGAAGACAGCTGCTGGGTCTGCGCTGGAGGTAGGACACGTCTTCCATTTTGATGTAAATAAGCTCTCCTTAGCAGCGTCATTCACTAAAAGAGTGGTCAATTCATGACATTTCTTATTTCCCAATTTTTATACTTGTAAATGTACTTGACACAACAGTATTGAAGAATTTATGGATTTGATGCTGTGATCTAATGTAAACAAACCTTGTCATTATTTGGTAGGGTTGGTAAAGCGGACGTCGCAACAGCCATTCAGTACCATGAGAGCCCCCGTATTGTTGGAGAGAGGAGGTATTTAATGTCACTGTAGTCTGCAGTCTGACCATTAGATGTCACTGAAAATTACACGTTGTAGCTTTAAATTCATTATATTAAAAAAATGCTCCTTGTGTTATAGAAAGACCCCCTTTAATACTAGGGAAAATGGCGACTTATCAGTTAATCATAAATTGATTGGTAAGGTTGATCAACTTTAGATCAACTCATTATTTGATAACTTCAGTCCCTATTCATTACCATTTTTAAAAACATAAGTATAAAATGGGGTAGGGTCACCGAATACCTGAATGACGTATTTATAATGATCTATTAGAAAAGCTCTGACCAGGTCATAAGGTGGTGGAATAGTAAATAGATTCTTTTGGAAAAACAGTTGAAAACTGCGTATAGTACCTGCACTGGATGTCTATCTGGTGCTTTAAATTTTATGTTTATTTCTTACTGAATTGTTGTGTTTGAGAATCCATCAAAGAGTTTCAAATACAAAATATTGCCTCTCTATTTAGAAATTCAATGACATCTTTGGGAAATTTGATGAGGATACATCATTAAGGCCAGCAACAGTTACGTTAACACTCAGTTCGATGTCAAATTTCTGTAAAATTAACATTTTCTACTGTAACATTTGAAGAGAGTCTTAATCTCAAATCAGGCTGTGAGGGGGATTGGGTATTTCTACATGGCTTAAGACAAAATTATTTGTTTGAAACCTATTCATGAACCTTCTTACTATCTTTCTACAGACCATCTTTGCAGATTAGAAAATACTTTCATAAAATCATAAATAAGCATAGTTAATGTTTAAAAAACTTCAGCTTCAGAAAACAGCAATCCATTATTTCTGCCATGTTTGTCTACCTGTCAGCAGGAGGGCGCCTGCTTTTTGATGATGTTCAATGGAGATGCGAGGTCAGAGTGAGCGGATGAGGAGCAGACACACATGCAAACATAAACACAGACACTTAAAGGAGAGAGTGACATGAAGGTGGACCAGGCTGAGGAAACACATGGCATAAAGTCATCAATTCACACAGTGTAACAAGTGTTTGAGAAAATAAATGTCCTCACAGACAAGACGGGATCGAAGAAAAGGGTAGGGGAAGGAGACAAAAGCGTAGATGAGGTGATCTGTGGATGAGTCGGTGGGAATAGTGGTGGGGGTCTCTCTCTCTCCCTCTCTGTCTCGTTTACCCAGCTGGAAAACCACAAAACCCAGACAAGCCCCTGAAGACACTCACTGTACCCTACCCTCTCAGTTTTCAAATTTCCTGTCTTCGTAAAAGTGATGTCACAAGCCTGCTGGGATGTCACGTCCACTCCCCACTCTCCCCCTCTTTCTGTCCCTCTTGTTCCCTCTTGCAGCAAAGCTTCGATCATTGGCAGCCTTCTGAGGCCTGGACAGTCTGTAAAGCACGTACAAACAAACACAAACATGCCATGGTTCTTATCAGGAGGCATTTTATTTAATATACATCTTGGGAAAAGCATGTAAATAGAAAATATAGCTGAAAAATCTTTTAGTCTCCATTGGATTGTTATAATATAACTTAAAAATAGTAAAATGAATTACTTTTAAAGCAATAAATTTATTTCAGTAACAATCCTTATTTCTTCTTCAGGATTAAGAACTAGAACTGGGGCTGTGAAATTAGGTTATGTTTTAATTCCAATTGAACAAAACCGGTAAAATAACCAAAATTCCCTATTGTGTAGTATTGTATTTTTATAAAAAGGTTTGTGAGTTTATTCTTATTTGCTCTATTCTTAATTATGTGGCTTTATTGTTGTCAAAGTTTCATTCTGTTTCTCATTGTCTTGTAATATTGGCTGTGCATCCCTTTCATATAACTGAGTGGAATATTACAAAAAAAAGGAGTGTTTCAGATGCACTCTGTTAACAACTGACAGCTGCGCAGGAACAATAAAAGGTAGGTAAGAATAAATGGAGAGAAAATAATTTGTAGTTAAAAATACAATCTCTCTCTCACTTTGACTGTCATTGTAGAGTCCTTTACTGCCATTGTCATGTCATTGTAAACGATGAAAGTTTTTGGAAAAAAAGGCTATCCAGCTTGATAAAAACACTTGGTTTTGTTTTAAGGTATTGCCAATGAGAAACTGCAAAAATACAAAATACTAATGTAATAGGCTACTGTACACATCATAATAATTCACTGATCAATGACTATGTTATCTGGTTTACTACTGCATAAAAAGGACAGGTAAGTTAACTATTTATTCTAGCTTTAAACCAGTTGAAGTTTACATTTGGATAAATTGATCAATCACTTGATGTCTGCTATTCTGTCTAAAAATCATGCTGCTCAGTCAGTAAAACATGCGTCAAGCATTTGGGGAGTATACTTGTTCTCACCACACATTTGGAAAAAGGAGTGAACCAAGGGGGAAGTAGGCGAAAGATTTATGGCTCAACATGACAATGAAAAATATTCAACTTTTTGGGCCACTTCAGACTAATGAAGCGCCAGCGACTGACTTTAAATGAGGAAAGCATCTGTCCTTATTATATGCATCTAAATAGTTTTTTTAGAGTGCAAACGGAGGTTATTTGTAATTTCCATGTTTCCGACCGAATTTCTACAGTCAGAGAACAGGATTATTGGAGTTTTTACAGTTTTTAAACTCATTACTATTGGGTGGCGATTAGCAGCACACACAGCTCTTTCCTATGACCTGGTGATTGACTGGTGAATGTCTATTCTACTGAGTTCTAAAACCAAATTCTGAAGGAAGATTTCAGGCATTTTTTTTCAAAGTTCATAAAAAGGTCAAAATCTTACAGAGATTTTATGCAAAATGAAGCTAGACAGTTAACTGGCTGATGCTATGGGCACTGCTGATTTGAAATTGTAGATTTTACATTAACAAGGTCACTGAAGGACTTATTTTCTTATTTTCCCTTTTAAAGTGTTAGTTATTTTTCTGTACATCAATGGTGAAATAAAAGCATTTTAATGTTTAAGACATTTACAAAGTATGTCAAAAATCTTCCAGTAAGTTAGGGTTGATTATTTAACTTTTAATCAGATGATGACTAAATGAATTAAGATAGAGTTTTAACCTAATTTATATGAATTGCAACATAGTTTCTTGATTTATTTAAAAACAGACAATAATTAAATGTTAATGTTATTCATATGTAGACTGTTGAGCAGATTCTGTGTGGGGGTGTGCATGTTGCGAATTGTTCTTAGATGTGTAATGCTGTTTGTCTCAGATGTTTCTTGTGTTGTATGTATGCAGCTGGAAAACCTGTCCACGGTGCATCAAACTCCAGCTCTATAAACAGGTACTAAAGTCAGGGAGTGAAAGTGAGTTGACTGAGACAAATAACACTTGTGCGGTATCATTCCTGGGAACCAAAGGCATTTATTCTAAATTATCATTGAAAAATAAAAGTGAATGTAAAGAATTGTTTTGCTTTTATTTAGGTCAGGTAATGGATGTCTGTGGACTTTGCTACTTGCTCATTCTCAAGATCATCTACAGTAAAATACATTTACAATAAAACACATTTACTAATATTAGATTGCAGACATATTAATACTTTCTGTGTATTCGTGACTAGGTAAAATAGTTTGAGGATGGTTATGGCTTGAGAAAGTTTCCAGAAACCAAAGGACTCTGTTTTGTCCCCTGAAATGATAATAGTTTGAGTCTGTGTGTTTCTGACTTTTGGGACAGAGAGAGAGAGAGAGATGGTGCATGACCCCCACCCACACATATGCACACACACTGTTACGTGCAGGCAGACACAGGACCCCCCCCTGCAGAAACTGAAAACCATAATCTTCCTCTCTGCTGCCCTGAACCCACCCTGTCCCCTGCTGGCCACTGTCCTTATCCAAATACACAACACACACATGAACACACAGACTTTACTTGAGTTATCACTCTAACTCACACACACACGCACACACAAACACACTGCCAAAACACCCCCTCAACTTTAATATGGGATTACGTTTCAGTGATGCAGTTGCGTGGGTGTGACATGGAACTGCACACACATATGCTCTATGTACTGGTCCTTCTAAAAACACTTACATCCTTTCACTTTCTTTGAAGGATGAGGAAATGCTCATACTAACAAATAAACAGAACCTCCGTCCCAAAACCAACTACATGTGGATGCTTTTCTAAGAGCTTTGGTCATGTCTTCAGTGACCTGGCGCATCAAGCAGCTCCGCCTTCTACCCTATCCTCTCTTTCCCTCTCCCAACTTCAGCCCTACCTGATTGTCTGCTTGTTTTCCCTGGCGGCTTCCAGCTTCCGTTCCCAGGCTGGGAGGTGGGAGGTGGAAGCACAGCTTGCGACACATACTTTCCACCCCTGAAGGCCGCAGACCCGTGGTGGTTCCTTCTGTCCATTGGTCCAACAGGAAGCACCTCAGTCCAACCGCTGCCCAACCAAACTGAAATGCTGCTAAGGCCTCAACTTGGAGTAGAAGGAGGTATATGCTGTTAAGGTATAAAACCAGTGAAACCATATCAGTCACTTGGAGCAATTCTCTAGGAAGAGTTTGTGAGATGAATCTCTCAGTATCACAACAGAATCAAATTTCCTATCAAAGTGAGGTTGGTCTCGAGAAACTAGTTGGTTGCTAATATTTGGCTTTTATGAAGTACTCCTAAGCTATTATCATGTGTGCCAGATAAGTAGGCCTTGTGAGATAATCAAACTATAAATTTCTAAAAAGGGTTTGTGCCAATATCTACCAGCAAGCACTGTACTTGTATCGAGGATTCAGACAGCCTGGCAAATTATGGCTACAAAAGATGATCTTTCTCCATAAAGACCTGTTGAGCAAACGAACCTTAGACAGGTTTAGAGTATCTCATCACATATTTTTCAAAATCTGCTGTCTAAATGGGGCTAAATTTAGTTAAACATTTTGAAATTTCCTTGATAGATAAAACCAATACAAGCATTTTTTTAATACCATTGTTAATGAGCAAATATTACTTGACTTTGGTTTTCCATTGCTTACATCCTAATCAACAATATAAAAGAATAACAACACTTTGTCAAAAAACACGCTTCAAGGAGGTAAGCAAGGTATAAAAACAAAAAAACAATACAAAACCGAAAAGTAGTAGTATGTGCAAGTTTGTATTTCTATTTTTATATAAATCAAATGAAAAGTGGAAGGCAGGTTTAAATAACTCAGAACTTAGTAGTTGTCACAGTATTACTGAGTACTCTGGCTGTGAGGTGCTCATGGAGACACAGTCTGGGAAAAGAAACACTCCTAAAAGCATGAAGCCATTAATACTACTACACTGCACGTGCAGGACTTGGTAGAGAAAAGAAATACTTTTTGGAAGGGAACAACTAGATAGGAAAACTTTGAGACTGTGAGGAGATCATAACTGACAAACCATTAGAGGCTATCAGGGCTAGAATGAACATTAGAGGTGTTTTTTTACTTGTCCTTTCAGTCCCATACAATTTCAAAATCTAAAATAATTCCTTAAACTTAAAATATTGCTGAATGGCAGTTGTAAATCTGTTTTGTGGAAATTAAACCAAATTAGCTAAAATAAAAAACAACCTACACTGAATTATACTAAAGTGAGTACACATTCTTTAAACCTAATGATTTCTGAAAATGATGTTAGTAAAAATAGTAATCTACATAACTGGTGATTCAGTAAATACCTTTTTGTCACGCATGTACTTTTAAGCAGTATTAGCTAAAACCAGGAGTGATTGGTGTCCGCAATTTCTAAATTGTTTAAATCTATATCAATGTTACATTGCTAGCTACTTTACTTGACAACAAAGAAGATTAAACTCATTGTTGTTAATCCTATTAATGTTTGAAGGCGGGTTTTCTGGCTTAATATGTCTGATCACCAGAGTATTTAAATTGTAGTTTGCAGGAGCTGGTTTGGATTAGTGGTTCTCCATTAAACACCAACCTAGGAGTAGGCAGTGCGTTGGGTTTACCATTTAGTGGGACAAGTTTCAAATGGATGTCACACAATAGAACACACTCGCCAAAGTCTCCATACTTTCTTTTAGAGTTACATTTTATAACATTTTAAGGTAAATTTGAAGTTGATTTTATTCATACTAAAATTTGAAATGCAGTGATGCAAAGCAATGTGAAGGATGTGCTTCTAACAATGTGAATGGCCCAATTAATTCAACCACATTGAAGCATTAGTAACACGACACCTGAAGTTTAATATTTTTAACTTTTCTGTCAAATTGCATTGTGACAATAATTCAGGGACTTGATATGACTGTAATGTAGGTTTACAGGGCGCAGCTGGGATTAGGTTTTTTCAAGCAAAATGGAAGATTGAGAAAAATGATGCTGACAGGATTAAGTAAGGAATTCTCTCAAGTCTGTTGTAGGCTTATAAAAAAGCTGTTTTAATTTTACAGACAGATGCTCACATTTGATTATTCTGTGAAGCTACAGGAGTGGAGCTTGTCGCCCACCATGTCAATTACTGTTATCGCAAAATACTGGTGATATGTCAAGCAAGCAACGGTACTTGGATGTGGCAACAAAAATCATTGGAATCGGATTTGTTGTGAATGTACAATTACAGTGCTACTTTGAACACACAGATTAGGCCATGTTCAAAGAGGACACTGAATTGCAGAAATACCTATCACCTCTGCTGTTCTATATTCTGCAGTGATGCTGTTCCACCCACAAAACCAATTAGGGTTCTTCCTAACCAGCAACCATGGGAAGACAAACCAGTGTGGACCCTGCTAAAAGCTCGGAATATAGGTTATAGATCAGAAGACTGACTTACCCAGAGAAAACTGAAAAAAGGGATCCATTAGGCCAAGCATATTCACAAGCAATACCATTCTTCTATTTTCAAGAGAATCAGGTCCAACAAAGATTGTAAGCAGGGACCAGCAACTGAGCCATGACCCAGCTCTCCCTGAGATCCTAAACAGCTTTTTTGCACACTGGAACACTCATTTACAACATGTGACTTCTATCGTGTGCATTACCACCATCAGGGCGGCAGGTCCAGACATGGAGGCAGGTCAGAGGTTAAAATCATTTGCTGACCACCTTGCAGGGTTTTAACTTTCTCTGCAACTGTCCTTTTGATCTTTGATTAACATCCTTTTTTCCATAGTCCAAATCTGCATGAAGTCCTCCATCATTGCACATGTAAAAAATACAACCATCACCTTCCTTAATGAGTACTATCATTTTGCTTTGACTCCAGTCATAATGAAGTACTTCGAGAGGATCTGAAGTACATCTAGGGCACCATCCCTTCAGGACTGGACAGCCTCCAGTTTGCTTACACAAACCTCGACAGAGGAACTGAACACCAGCAAGAGCAAGCAAGTAAATAAATAAAAAATTACAGGAGGTCTAGCATGACTGAACAATCCTTTCTGTTTATTGTCCTTTATTCAGTGTTGTGTCTTGTCGGAATCACAGTCTGGCAACAGTTGATAGGAGGGCACTTCTAATGTTCATGCATGGAGCATTAAAAGTGGTCCCACATGATCCAAAGAGAGTCCAGATAAATTATGCATTATTGGATTAAAGAACTAAAAACACCAATATAGATATAGATCATAGTCTTATAAAAAATGACATAAATTACATTACGACTCAGAAACTAAACAACAAAACACAATATAATATGAAACCTGACATACCTACATAAAGGTAACAGAAATTAGCAGCAGTGTCAGGCTTTCTCTTGCTATCCTTGTCTATCCTACAGTGCCTACTTAACCTCAAAATATAGTATTTTCAGTGAGTGAACCCATTAATCTCTTATCAATGCTTTATGTAGCATGGCAGCTGTTAAATTTCTAAAACTGTAACCGTATAACTCTTTGATGAATCTTACACAAAACACAAAAAGTTTTACAATAATCATTCATTTTACCACCATGTTCAAGGCTTAAAGTATACTTATTATCCACAGGAAAAATAATTATACTTTCTAACACAGAGTCTAAACTAAAACAGACAGTTTGACAACCTTAAGAAAAAATATTTTACGGTTATCAAACCGTACTTGAACTTTTGACACACATAGACTATCACTAAAACATCAAATCCATTATAAAATGTTTTGGTGCAAGCATCATTCTGTCAGGTAGTTCTTGTTTTATTTCTCTGTGAATTAAATTATAAACCCAAAACTTTAAAAACTTTTAGCAAAATTGCTTAGACTCACAAAATTGTGAGTCTAAGCACATACCCATCTAAACAAAAGAATGATATCAAAAATAAAATATAAATGTTTTGTAATGACTTTGTAAGAGTAAACAACAGATTTCAACAGAAAATCTGTACTGTTGCCTGAAGAGAGTGGTGTACAAGAAATGCTTTTACATTTAAGAGATTTCTGTGTTTTTACAAAAAAATGTAAAAACCTTATCCACAAAATGTGATATTACAAAAGGGATTTGTAGAGTTTAACACCTTCCATATATTACTTTCCCTTTTCTAAATTAAAAAACTTAACTTTTGATCAAACTTGAAATTATTCAGAAGTACTTGTATGGCTTGTGGGATGTACAGTGTTTATGCATCTCTTGAAAGGGGCACCTGCTTGTCTGTTACAAGCTTTCCCCGAGGAACTTCCTACATTTACAGAAGCGCTTCTTAAAGCCAACACAATGAATAATGCACTAGACTCTCATTATGTTGCAATACAGTAGTTACATGAGCCAAAGTAATCTGCTCTGGTAGAATGAAAGGTCTATAACTGACAATACTTACCCACCCACCAGTCAGTGAAACCTATTACTCATTTGTTAAAACCTAAATTTTTCCTACCGTTTGTTTGTAAACATTTTTACAGTGAAGTTTACTTTTTCTCTTTACCCTCTGGGCGATACTTCATCGTCACTGCAGTGTTGGGTTAAGTCATATATGAAGACCAGCCCAAATGCTGAACAAAAGGTACTTATGTTAGATGAATTCTGTCTGTTTCATATGAAACAAAAGCAGAAGTAATCCACCCTGTATCCCGTAATGGCAATTTGGTACCCAAGCCCTCCTTCAACAAGCTTTTATAAAGGCTTAGTAAACATCTGCACAAAATTGAACTCCACATTATGAAACTAAAACTCAGAACCAGCTGTAGGAGCCAATAAAAAAAAGAAGTGACAATATGTTGTAAGACATTAGATTCTCACTGCTATGTATGCTGCCCTAAATACAACATATTTCTACAAAATAAGACGGCTGGCTTGCTTCATATTTATCTATCTTTAGCTTGAAGTTCAAGGATCATGACTAAGGTTTTTTAAAATATTTTCTAACCCATCTTAAGCAAAGAAAACCCTTAAAGTTAAATTTTTGTAGGAAAATAAATCAGCTTAAAACGAAACATTGCATTAGCAATAATCTTTATCATGATATGGATGTTATGATCTGATAAACACTTTTTACGGTTAGCCAGATAACATACCACTCATCACATGATATGGCCGAGTTGATAGAGAAGATCTGCACTTCTGATGCTTCCGCTTTACAAAAATTGATACCAGGCATGCCCGAAAGTCAGCATTAGCGGGGTGGGTGATTGTAGGAGATATGGTGAATTAAGAGAACATGGTAACTTTTTTTAACAACCAAGAGCTTCTGTATTTCTCAGGGAATAAATGCTTTCATTAAGGTTATTGAAGTAGCTTTATGTATCTCTAGAATATTTACAAAATGTTAAATATATCAAGTTAATAAATTACCTAAACAGACATGGTGCAGAGCGTACACATACACACATATGATGTGCCCCCACCCACCCACAGACATAGTTTTTTTTTTTTTTTTTTTACTTTGCTTTCCTTTTAGCTTAACTTTGTTCAGTTAACCATGAAATGTTCAAATCTGTAACACATGTAAGTGTTCATTTCAAATAATAGTAAAAAACACATTTTATCTATACAGTAAATGTACCTGCCCTTTATCATGCATTTAAATACACCATACAGCACACAGGTTTGAAACCCCATGATGTGATTTAAAACAATTCTACAAAGAAAAGTGAAGTAAAATTCCTCCACAATGATGAATATTACCATGGTCAGATTCCCCAAATGCTTTGATGGTAGTTCTAATGCCAATTTGGCATGGCTAATTATTACGTTTGTTTTGTTTTAACATAGGCACAGGTTGGTTTGAATGAATCCATTTTACAAACAGAATTTTAAACTCCTTTTATGTTATGTTTTTTGATTATAAAAGTATAAGCTGAAACCATAGGCAAACCTTGTGTCATGTCACTGTAGAGTATTACATTTTTAGCTATGTGGAAAACTGGATGTTTCTTTTATATTGCACAGTAAAACACTGTCTTTGATATTTTACATTAAAATCTTGCCATAGAGTCTCTATCTAATTTACAAGTTATAAGCTAACCATCAAAAGCTTGCAAAGCTGTTGCGTCCCCATCAGGACGTTCCTTTATTTATTCGAAGCAATAGTACTCTTAGAGTGCATAACTTTCTCAGCAAAATTAAAGTAATGAGTTATTTCAGTAATAATGATTAATCATCTTTGTAATTTTAAATGATGTTAAAAAAGAGTGCTGAGTTGGATTTAATGCCAGACATAAAAAATGCAATTTTCATTCTACAGTGTGAGTTTAAAAGTTATCATTATATGATATGATGATGTATAGTCAAAACCACATATCAGGATACCATTAAGCATCTGTGATGCATCAAACACAAACAAATATGTAACATTTTCATTTAGCAACATTTATAATTTTAGCTCTAAGTTATTTCATTAGTATCTTCAATTCACTTTATTTACTCTGCCAATGAAATATCTCAATATTAAATGTTACAAGGTAGTCATCTGTGCTTGAAAAGTAGACAAGATCATGCTGTTTCTACAAATAAAATTTTGAATTTTTGTTCTAGCTTATGCAACAATTTGGGCCTTATCAGATGTTATCTGTCAGACTGTAAAACTAAAGTATTACATCATGCCAGGAATAAGTTAATTACCAGTTTCTTAGCTGCTAGTTTATTTAGTAATTGTTTACATGAAAGACTTAGTTCTTAGTAATATAGGTCTTTGGAGCATGCACTGTTAATGGAACATTAACCATCATTTTATAAATCATCAGACATTTATGTCTGATACTGAGTAATTAAACAATTAAAGCTTAAGTAAAAGAGGCACCCACTATGTTATGGATGACCCCTGAAAGAACCCTTTCTGGGTGTAAAATTAAATTTAACAGATTCAAAGGCCCATTTTAAGGTCAGTCCTCCCTTGCACTATTCTACCTAGTGCATGTGTGAAGGGACAAATCCTGATTGAATTACATAGTTAACTAACTTGTTAGGTAGCCAGAGCTAAGACAGTGTCCTCTGTGTACCCTCTGCACAGAGCAGGAAGCTGCCAGCCTTTCTGAGATTAGGCCTGTTTCCTCTCTCTGCAGTGCACTCACAGCGACCTCATGGCCCTACGACCCCGCAACCTTCCTCTGGGTATGTATGGCATACAAACGACGAGGCACAGAGCGTGCCAACTAACGCATGACAAGCACCAAAACCCACTAAATCATTCCTCAGAAAATGATACTTGAGTTAAAGTCAAAAACAATATGGTCCTTCCTGGCACACAGAAGAGGAATGCTAAAGTGTTTAGCAGACACAACACAGCCATGTATGCCAATACTGTGTCTAAGCACAGCATTACTGCAAGACGCCCCCTTTGTTTCTCCCCCTTCCACACTAACAAACTGTGGTAGTAATTTTTCCCCTCTTACTGCATTTTACGAGGCATAATGTGAAGCACCTGTAGCTGCAAGAGGGGCCAAAGGAGGGCTGTGGGAATGTCTCTGTGACCGAGCTTAGGCCCGGAAGGAAATACTTTTTAAGGTTTTGCAAAAAACATGGCAATACGACTGACATGTCCGTCAATTTACTGCTTTGTTCAATCTTTCAAGTATATCATGCTTCATCATTTGTGATGTCTTTACTTTTGGGGGGATATTATTGAGAATTAGCAAGACAGATTCAATAAAGGAGAGGTTCTGCAGGTGGGGACCACAGACCGCTTCTAAGTACCTATGCTGTCTGGCTGATGTTTTGATCACTTTTGAATGTTGGTGGTGCTTTCACACTTATGGTAGAATGAGACGGACTCTACAACACACAAGTGGCTCAGGTAGTGCAGTTCATCCAAGATGGAATGCTAGCTGTGGCAAGGTTTGCTGTGTCTGTCAGTGTGGTGTCCAAAGGCTGGGCAAGTACACCAGGAAACATGGAGGAGTCCAGAGGAGGGTACCAACTCAGCAGCAAAACTGCTACCTCGGCCTTTGTGCAAGGAGGAACAGGAAGAGCCCTGCCAGAGCCCTGAAAAATGAACCTCCAGCAGGGCACAAATGAACATGTGTCTGCATTATCGGTTTGAAACTTAATCCATGTGGTCTAATGTCCACAGATGGGTGTTGTTCTCATAGCCCAACACTGTGCAGGAACCTTAGCTTTTGTCAGAGAACAACAGGATTGGTAAATTCACCACTGGTACCCTGTGCTCTTCAAGATAAAAGCAGTTTCCCACTGAGCCCATGTGACAGACATGACAAAATCCGGAGACAGAATGGAGAGCGATCTGTGGCTTGAAACATCCTTGAGCATGACCGGTTTGGCAGTGGGTCAGTAAAGGTGTGGGGTGGCATTTCTTTGGAGGGCTGCACAAACATGAAGTCTCGATCCATCCACCAATGTCATATTGCACTACAGACTGTCCAGGACGGCATATGTTTTGTCCAGGTCTAGGAGGAGATCCCTCAAGAGATCATCTACTATCTCGTCAGAAGCATGCCGAGGCATTGTAAGGAGTTCATATAGGCAAGTAGAGGTCACACAATACTGAGCCTCATTTTAATCTGTTCTAAGGACATTGTATGAAAGTTGGATCAGCCTCTAGTGGGTTTTTCCATTTTAATTTTGTGTGTAATTCCTCTGTTTATTAATAAATTTGATTTCTATTTGCATTTTTATGGGATTTTGCCGTCAGCACATTAAACTTTGCACAGCACAAAGTATTCAATGAAAATATTCATCCATAAAGATCTAGGATGTGTCATTTGAGGGTTCCCTTTATTTTTTTGAGCAGTGTTTGGAGTTTGTACATCCTTTTGCAAGGCCCGTTCAGGGTTTGATTTGTACCTTATTTTTGCAATACTTTGGGCTTGATCTTCAGAAATGTTGTGGATCTTAATACATGTGAAAATCTGTTTTTAGATGCAGATCAAATCATTAGAGACGGCACAAAATGCTGATGACCAACTACAGAAATTCATGGGTGGAGGAACATTTAGTATGTGAAAATATATTTTTTGTGAAAATATATTTTTTTAAATCAGAGACTTAACTGCAAACGTCTTTTTTAGCACTTCTAAAAGTCAGGTGTAAATTCACATTCAAAAAATCTATCATTGGTACTTTGATTAAAAGTGTAGAGAAGTCCTGTGCACCTGTAAACATTTTTGGAGCATCAGAAAAAACAATAATAGAATAATATTAATGGCTAGCACAAACTGGCTAGCACAAAATAATGCAGTGGAACAGGAGACAGTCTTTATAAAATTAAACCACAGTAAAAAAGTGTGGTTGACATTTTAATTATAAGTATATTAGTTATAAATGGACCAAAATACAGTGATTAATTATTCATATGAACATAATGCCATTAAAAATAACAAATGCAGTATTCATGATCTTTTCAGAACAAGGTTTTGTGTTTTATGAGAAGTAGGCAAAGTATATGTCTTTGCAAGTCATCTAAGAGTCTTATATCTTATTTAAGATAAATAATGATCATCATGATTTTTTTTTACATATATTTAACTTTATTTTTAGTCATTTTAATGTTTTTTTTACTTTCTTTTACTTTAGAGACTTCAAAGAGAAGAGGCACTCCTATGTGGAGTGTGCTATAAATAAAATTTAGTATCATCATTCTTATTGTTTAAATAATTATAGTCATCGTTATCTCAAACTATATGGCTTGAACCTCGCTTTTCGTTTACGCACACTCAGACTGCCAGTATCAGATGCAAACTGGCTTGTAAGTTCTAACATTTGTGCAGCAATCTTGTGGATCACCAGAAACACAGCTTATTACATGTGCAAAATAAGGTCCAAGAACCAATAAAATGTACTTGCAATTTAGCATCCTTTACTTGAAATCTTTAAGGATAAGAAACTTTGTCCTAGTTTATCCTGTGTTTTAATTACATTCAGGTTTAATATTCTTTTTACTGATATTTAATAAAAGAGGAACTAGATAAAAAAAATGGCATGTGGTTATAATAATATAATTTTATAAATTAGAATGATTGTGCATCATTTAAAACGATTGAGTTATGGAATTTAACTATTTATAAAAACAATAGTTGAATTTATTAAATATGACTGTACAAATTTACGGTTATTTAGTGGATAGATAAAAACAAGCAAACCTGATGAAATGTTTACACTTCCTCTAAGGTTGAGCAATGAAGAAAACCCAAATGAACTCATGTGTCATGAGCTTTCTCTTTATCTTCCTCTGACCAAAGAACCGGATGCTGCACCTGACATAGAGGAATGTATATAGCATATCAAAGTGGCTACACGGGTCACATTTGAGTTTCTCTTGAGTTTATAAAACTTGAGCAGCGTTTTGTTGTTAGATGAAGGTGAAATCCTTTTTATCTTTCTGTGATCTATTGATGCCACATGCAACACGCTTGCTATAAAAAATGGGATTAATTGTCAGAATGAAAAACTACAACCTGTAGTTCTGTGACATTTCAGGTCACCTGCTTTCTATTACCTCTGGGAATAACTTTTTGTAGACTATGAGCTTAAAAACCTGACTAACTTTCTAACTTTGAATTCAAAGACTGATGCCATTAAAAGCATGTTGATCTTAGTCACCCAGATACCACCTCAAATGAAAGGTAATTTATGTTTGTGTGCATGTTTCTCATGTACTAAACCCTTCACCCAGTCACCGGCGTATTATTTTCTGTCTTTTTAAATTAAGGGTTTGTGCATTGATTATTTTAGGCAGCCATGTAATAAGCCTATGCATGTGGTTTCTTTATTCTTTGCCTTTGATAATCAGTTAGTAGGAGTCAGGGGTAAAGTGAGCACAAATGGCCATTTGAGTGAGTTACTCAGGGCCCAGTAAATTAACCAAACTAAGGCAAGGGTAACAATGGAGTGGACAAGCACTCGAACATAGGGTCTGTTTTGACAGTACTGTAGAATATACAAAGGTTTATAATTACTTATGCAGGCTTTGTGTGAGTTTTTAAATTACTTACCACAATGTTTTTTTATCAAGCAATATATCTATCTGCACAAAAACACAAAATGTTGCAAAACGTTACTGTTCTGCCTTTGTGGATAAAAGTCAGCAGGTTAAACATATCTGAACCATCCAAAGGAGAAAGGAAAGGTCAGGGAAAGTGGAGCCTATAATAATTATTCATAGGAGCAGCAAACAACTGGCACTATTATTAGACTTCTAAAAAAATATTATACCATTGGGATTTTTAAAATACAAAGGTGTCCTTGGGTCACATGGAGGGTATTTAGTAGATCCTCATCTTAAAGAAGGTTAAAACATCAATAATAAAGAGAAATTAAATTAAAAAGAAAAAGTCAAAGAGAAAAGAGCAAAAAATAAAACAGGTAAAAAGTCAGAATTCTGAGATTTAGGTTAAAATATACAAAGTGAACTAGAAGTAATATCTTGTTCAAAATGCTGAATTGCTTACAGTGCTGTGTTCTCCCCAAACAGGTTTGATATGCTTCATGTAAGTATGTGCTCACAGGAAGTTTAAATGAATCATCAAATCATTTTTTAGACTTTCAAGGGGATTTTTTTTTATTAAGTTATTCAACTCAATTAATTTACCTTTTTAAAATTATTTTGACTTTTTTCCTCGTTTCTTTTTTATTATGCATGCATGTTTTGCATTATAAGTGTTTCCATTTACAATTTGTAGTTTAAAAAAAAACAAACCTGTACCTTTTCTTGATTTCTTTCAAAGAAGCCTCAAGATGCCACCTGTATGTTTAAAATGTCTCTACGCTATGCTTTTTCTATCTTACACCTGGTCGCACGCATTGGTCTGTGGTTTCCTAGGTGCTGAGTTCTTGGATGGGATAATAAAAGGGTTTTGCTGCTCCTTGTCCATCATATTGCTTGAGGAATGTGTTCAATTAACCAGGATCTGGCTGCAGGGGTATGCAACCTGTTTGAAATGGAAATTTGTACTAGTTCATCCTCTGCCACCACCAGGAGTCACAATGGAAATCCCCCTTTAATTTATTGGCATGAATCAATTCCAAATGTATAAATTAAACAAACATGTTTAATGTGTTGATTGATGCAATTTCCAGGGCTTTTGAAAAAATATGGGAAGCTCCAGAAAATGGACTCAATGGAAAGACTGAAGCCTTTGATAAACATTCTTATCTAAATGTGAGATGTTGAAATTTGATCTGCTTAGACAGAGAAGAAAGCCTAAGGCATGTGAGTTTATGTGTTTGCTTCACTTTCCCTACATTTGCAGGACTTAGGGCCTGTTTTATCAGCTTTACCACTGCCGCTGGCAGCAATGCCTGCCCACCCATGCAGACAACTCTTTCAAGACATTGAAATACAACTTATACAGACACAGACCTTTGCAAATAAAAATGTGTGGCAGTGCATTTATGACTGTGTGCCAGGCAGCTGGCTTGAGCAATATTCAAAATATCTTGGCTGATTTACAGAGTCTCTTCAGGCTTTAGAGAGATCTGCCTCATGATTAAACACAGAGCAGGCTCTGTGCAGGGACAGCCAAGCCTAATGAGTACACCAGTGACAACACAAGACAACTTGAACAGCCCAGAAAAGCAAACACACAATGAGATACTAATCAGATCCAAAGCAATTAATGTTAACATAAGAAATTTATAAAAGCATAGATGTACATTAGCCTTAAAAATTGAAAGGATGACACACAGACAACATTTTTTGACAAAAGTAATTGTGGTTGCAAGGTTTTCTCTGTTTAAATTGATCAAATATTAAATGTTACAACTATTCCCTAAAACACAATTTTAATGCAGATATTTGCCAATAACATGCTATTGTTGTGTCCAAATATAAGAATGTTTCGAAAACATAAATATCTTTAATCATGTCAACTTAAAATAATCCATATAGTATTTATATGTCGTATCAGTGATGTATCTAAAAGCTGTGTTGAAGTAGCTCTTAAAGACTGGAGTTGGATACCCTTAATCTAAGAAGGTAATTGAAAAGCACAGTGTTAACATTTATCTCCAAGCATCCTGTAAGAAAAAAAGCAATTAAGACAAAATAACCCAACACAACCCGACAGTACAAATTTTTCCAACACCACCAACTGAGTAATAAACCTTATTTGAATATAAAGACTAAACAAAGACCTAATTTTTGTATGAATCATCGAATATGATTCATTTACGCAATGTAAGAATGTACCTGTACATTGCATGATTTAGCAAAAATGTCCGTTCTAAATGTAGACCTAACAAGCCCACATGGTCTAAAATTGTTCTAAGTGAAATCTTGAATGAGAAATAAATAAGGACTGCAAAAACATCTGTACATCACGTAAAAATGACAGCTTCAGCAAACTTATAAATGTCACTTATTTTGAATATATTTAAATCAATTTCATCCTTTTCTCAGTCTCGATATGACTGTAATACAATTAATGCATAGAAAAAAGATTTATTTGTAAATATACAATGGACAAATATGCATATATATAGAATATAAAGAGATAAGATGGAAAAACCATATTTGCATATCTAAACCATCTACCAAACACTTTTTTTCTCTTACCCATGCAATTCCTTGGATTGATCATTTTCTACCAGTTAACATTCTTTACTCCTTTGCAAAATCATAATTTCATGGTTGATTTTTAAGAGGTCAAGGATTCAGTCTTTCTCTCTTTGCTTCTTTGGTAAATTGAACATCTTTTAGCTTATATCTTACCTGTGTTTCACCATACTTAATTGGGAAATATATATAAACAACTTTGTCTTTTATTTAACAGATTAATTATTTGTGTAAATTGTTACCAAAGTGCCAAACCAAAACAACCCTCCAATCCAGTAATAAGTGCAGTTTTAAAACACAAAGGTATAGATATGAGAAGCAGCTTGCGAAACACATCAAGTTTCTGCTTCTTTGGCAGTAAAAGCTCCAGATGAGCAGTAGGGTTCTGTTTTTCCAAGTTGCTTGGTGTCCTTAAACCATCTATCATAGACATTTTCTTAAACAAAATCAAATGCAATTCCCAATGACAGTAGGTGCATTCAATGGAGGTGGTGTGTGGTTGTACAACCACTTTAACAGATACGCTATAAAATGTTGGTGTCCTCAATGATTTTTGTGATTGTTTAAATTAAAACTTATGGCATACTGATATAAGATCTACACGGCTCTAATTCATAATTTATTTTCATGTCATTCGACCGTGTTTTACCAGTAGTTACCAAGTAAAGAGAGCATTAGATCTATGTCTTCATTTCATAAGCTTTGCCTGCAGAAACCGCTGCTTGTGAAAGCAAAATCTGTTGGGCTCTGTTTGGCATCAAGATAATTATTCCTATTGCCACATTGCAAGACAGGACACTTAAAAAAAAAAGACACCACCAATTGACCTTCTAAATGAATTCTCAGTTTCTCTGCTACATTCCAGTATGGAATACTATAGTGCTAAAACAATAAAATAAATAAAAAGAACTCTTACACAACACAATATAACTTCAATTAAATCAAACATCTGTAAAATCAAACTGTTAGAAAGCAACACTGATTGACAATCAATTTCAAATGCTGTTGTGCAAATCAAATAGATAACAAGTTCAAATTATTTGCAATTATTGGCAGCAGGAATGCTACTTCTGCCATTGTGCAAGGAAGAACAGGAAGAGCACTACAAGAGCCCTGCAAAATGACCTCCAACAGGCCAAAAATGTGCATGTGTCACCACAAACGGTTAGAAACCGACTCCATGAGGATGGTAGGAGGGCCCGATGCCCACAGATAGGGGTTGGGCTCAAAGCCCAACACTGTGCAGGATGCTTGGCATTTGATAGAGAACACCAGGATTGGCAAATTCACCACTGGCACTCTATAATCTTCACAGATGAAAGCAGGTTCACACTGAGCACATATGACAGATGTGACAGTCTGGAGATACTGTGAGGAGCAATCTGCAACATCCTTCAGAATTGGTTTGGCAGTGGGTCAGTAATGGTGTAGGTGGCATTTCTTTGGATATCCGCACAGCCCTCCATGTGCTTGCCAGAGGTAGCATGACTGCCATTAGGTACCTGAGATGAGACCCTTAGACCCCTTGTGAGACCAAATACTGGTGTGGTTGGCCCTAGGTTGCTCCTAATGCAGGACAATGCCAGATCTCCTGTGGCTGTAAATGTGTCTGCAGTTCTTGCAAGATGACGGTCGTGAAGCTACAGTCCTGCTCACCATTATTGGAGCCCCTTCATGTTTTGCATAGCTGAGTGAATATTTTCTGAAGGAAATTCATCAAGGGAAACAACATTTTACTGCAGATAGCAGTCATGGTTGAAAGGGAAAAAAATTGACTGTTTTAAAATGGCCAGCAGTGAGTCCAGATCTCAATCCAATTGAGAATCTTTGGAGGGTGCTGAAATCTGCCATTGGAGAAAGGAACCCTGCAAAT